>JAQFZO010000526.1:0-23535 GCA_034695885.1 Geophilus flavus
TTATTTATTTATTTTTTTATTTATTTATTTAGTTTGTTTCTCTCTCCATTTTCTCTCTCTCTCTTGAAGATTCTATTTTATTTTATTAGTAAAATTGTTTTTGTGGAATGTGGGGTGGTTTTGGGGAGGTGAAGGGAGCAGGGGGGTGGTATCGGGTATGGGATTAAGGGATCGATGTTTTTGGATTAATAATTGAATTGTCATGTCGACCACTAATGTCGTACAGGGTCACTGAACTGAAATTCAGCAGATGATGGTGGAAGAAGCGAGGGACCCAGGGTTGGGCTGAATGAAACTAATGATGATAATGTGTACTTACTTGCTAACTAATTGTACTCATGGGCTCGGCGCCATAAGGATAATTGAATGGCCGGCAGGATACGGTTGTGATTCACCCAGCTACTTCTACACAAAAAAAATAAAAGATGAAAAAATTTTTTTTTTTTAAAATAATAAATTTTTGTGTGATTTTTGGAAATGATGAAATCCGTATCGTTTCGCATCAGTAAATCGCCTTTTATATTTTTTATAAAAAAATAAAATTCATGCTGAAATAAAATCTTTTATTCTGCGAATTTTACTTGTAAAGTTTAAATTACACGATAATGATACAGTTATTGTTTTCTTATAGGATTTTCGTGCCAGTTAAAGAAGCTTATCAGAAACCGTATCAAGTAAGGACTTACACTTGGTGTTTGGCCATTCCACCTCGTTGTTCTCGATACAAGTGAGTGACGAGACACCTTGACCGAGCGACCTTCCGCCGTCCCTTCTACATTTACTTTTATCTCGTGGATTATTCGTCTAATTAATTATTTATTTCAGAATCGCGTACACGACAGCTTACAGAACGGTGAATAAACCCACGAATCAAACAGTCAAGACCTGCTGTAAAGGTTACGCTGAAACAAGCACCGGACAATGTACCGGTAAGTATTTAATTAGGCCGTTGTCACTTCTCTGGACAGTTGCTAATTATATATATTTAAATTTTCAGCAATTTGCTCGCAAACTTGTATTCATGGCGTCTGTTCTGCGCCTGACAAATGCAAATGTCACGCTGGTTATGGTGGACCAACGTGCAGCGTTTGTAAGTCTTTCAATTTTTTTATCTTCAAATAAGTTTCGATTTTTTTTCCTAATGGATTTTTAATTAGACATTAAGTTTTGAAAACTTCCTGTCGCTATAATTCATTTGTTTTGACGAGACTTCCTTTTGTGTAATTTAATTATTGCAGCTTGTCCAGATGGGAAATGGGGCCCGGGCTGCGATCAGCACTGCCCTTGCAAGAACGGAGCCAAATGTGACCCGTTTGACGGACATTGCACTTGTTCTCCAGGTGAATTATGTTTTTCCTTTTTCACTGGTAATCGATATTTTTAAAAACATTTTTTTAAAATGTTTTTCTTGTTTGTTGTTTTTTAATTTAGGCTGGCGAGGAGAGAAATGCACGGAACCTTGTGCTAATGGTTTCTATGGTGACAGTTGCAGAGAAAATTGCAGATGCAAAAATAATGGAATCTGTAATCACATTAGTGGTGCGTGCAAATGCGCGCCTGGATTCAAAGGCCCATTGTAAGTTGTTGTGTTTTCTCCTTTTTCTACACGATTTGTAAATATTTTTAAAAACTCCCTAACAGATGTGGTGAACATTGTCCAGAAGGAACCCACGGAGACGAATGTAAATCTAAATGTGTATGCCAAAATGGTGGCACTTGCCATCACGTAACTGGCGTCTGTATTTGCCCACCCGGCTGGACGGTGAGATAAAAGCATACATTATTCAATTTGCTGTCGTGTTTTACTCGGTTATTTATTCAACAGGGTGATGTGTGTGCAAATCCATGCCAGACAGGAACATTTGGCTTTAACTGCACTAACCTTTGTAATTGTTACAACAGTGCTCCCTGTCATCACATCAGTGGAGAGTGCATGTGTCAACCAGGTTATCGCGGTGACAAAGTAAATAAACACTAATTCATAATCTATTAAAAAGATAAGATTCTGATTTAATTCACTTTTATCACTTATCAGTGTCAAGAAATTTGTCCCCCAAACACGTATGGTGTTAATTGTTTCGGTGTATGCAACTGCAGCCAACACGGAAGTTGCTCACCAGTGAGTGGCGAGTGTGTTTGTGATGAAGGTTTTATCGGGGAGTTTTGCCAAGGCAGAGGTAATAATTTAACAACTGTTGTTTACTCCCGATACTATGTATTAAAGTAATGTTATTTTTATGTAGCGTGCCAAGAGTGCATGTATGGACCACAATGCGATAAAGTGTGCCCATGTGTTACGGAAAACACTGTTTCGTAAGTGTTTGATTACCTTACCAATTAAATTTAATCGATCGATAAAATTATGTCACAGTTGTCATCCGAAGACAGGACAGTGCGAGTGCAAAGCTGGATGGAATGGAAATATCTGCTCACGACCGTGTCCGATTTATACGTTTGGTTACAAGTGTCACACAATGTGCGACTGTCAAAACGGAGCCTATTGTAATCCAATTAATGGATCGTGTGAATGCACGCCAGGTTACCTCGGTGAAAAGTGCGAGATGAGGTGTCCGGTGGGCAAATATGGTCATAATTGTCATCAAATTTGTTTCTGTCAACATAATGCGACGTGTTCTCACGAAGACGGCAGATGTGTTTGTCGACCAGGTATGACTGATGCATTCCCATGAGTACTAAATGCGTCGTGTGTGTGTTTACTGTTTACTCTATTTATTTATTCCAAATTTTATTATCGTTTCAGGTTGGCAAGGAATGGCTTGCGACATTCCCTGTTTTAAGGGACAGTACGGAAAAGAGTGCAAGCAAGTTTGCAAATGTGCCAACGGAGGTGCATGTCATCATATTACCGGTCAATGTACTTGTGCACCTGGATTTTCGGGAACCTATTGCGATAAATCGTGCGAACCCAAAACCTTTGGGATGGGTTGCAATCAAGTGTGTTCTTGCGATTGGTCAAATACGGTATCGTGCGATTCAGTTACGGGTACTTGTAATTGCAAACCTGGATGGCAAGGTATTGAACTTCTGCTGAATTTATTTGTTTGTTTAATTTCATTGAAATGTTTTTCATTTCAACAGGTGTGAAATGCGAAACGCAGTGCGATAAAGGCTTCTATGGAAGCGATTGTAAACGTGATTGCAATTGCAAGAACGATGCGTCATGCGATTATGTAACGGGGAAATGCACTTGCCGCATCGGATGGACAGGAAAAAATTGCGAACAAAGTAATGATGGCAATTTTAAAAATTAATTTAAGTGATTCATCTAATGTTGTTTTCTTTAAAAGAATGTTCATCTGGAACGTTCGGTCAAGACTGTGCGGAAAAATGTGCCGACTGCCCGAATTCAGACGAAACTTGTCATCACGTCACTGGAAGATGCTCGTGCGAGCCTGGTTTCACCGGACTTAACTGTGACGAGGCTTGTCCGAAAAATACTTGGGGCTTAGACTGTGCTTATAAATGCAATTGCAAAACCGAAGGCGAATGTAATCCGAGAACTGGCGAATGCATGTGTCTTCCTGGATGGACGGGCAGCGATTGTAGTCATCGTGAGGCTGACATCATTATTATTAATAATAATAATTTTTTTTAATAATGTTTTTTTTTATTTTATTCTTCCGTAGCGTGCCCGCATGGTAAATTCGGATTGAAATGTTCCCAAACATGTAAATGCATAAATGGTGGTCACTGTCGACCGTCCGATGGAGAATGTCGATGCCCTCCCGGTTGGAGCGGTCCGCAGTGTGCAGAAGGTAATAATTGAGTCGTATAAATGTCAACACTAATTTCGGTGAATGTGATTTTCTTTTCCTACATAAACAAAAACTCTTTGTATCGTCCTTAGTGTGTCCCGAGGGATTCTATGGTGATCATTGTATGACGGCTTGCGAATGCAAGGGTGACGAATATGTATGTCATCCTGTTGACGGGTGTATTAACAAGTACCAAGTTGCTGGGTTACATTGCGTCAATTCTAGTAAGCGAGCTTTCTTTTAACACAATTAATTTGGAGGATAAAAACTTTGTATAGGTTGGTGTTATTTAAAAGTTTTTTTTTTTTATTAGACATCAATAATGAGGTCATCCCTCCTCCAAATCCTGATAGTCACACGGATTCGCGTGCAGATTCAGTTACAGAAGCCGATTCCACTGTAACATCTATGATTATTGGCTTCATCGTGGCTATTATTGTTTTAGTGTGTGCAGTACTGCTTATAATATTCTTATTACGAAGGAACAGACGACTTAAGGAAGAACTGGCTTACGTAACGTATGCACTAGTACACTACTCTTGTTTCATAATTTTATAAGCTAAAGTCTCACTTTTCCATTTATAGTTACGTTGTTGAACCGCGAGATAGTACAGGTGACGCATTAATTACTCAGGGTCTCAATTTCAAGCCAAAAAATTAATTTCAATTTGTATTTCACAGATAACACTCATTTTGATAACTTGATATACACATACAATTCGACAGCACAAACAAACGTGCCTTTGAACAACATCTTCCCAAGCACAAACGTTAAGCAAATACACAACAAAATTAGTAGTCCAAATCTAAAAAATACGGAAAAAGCCAAATTAGCTCAGTTTGAAGAAGATGAAAGAGACAGTGAAAAAGGTAAATCATTTTCTTTCTCTATTTCCTTTTTACTTTTATACTAATAATATGGAAATAGTGCCTAGGATTAAGGATATTTTAATAATTGCTCTTAGGTTTAATGAGGTATTCTTATCTATCTTTCTGTCAGTTTCTTCAACGAAACCTATCTATGCAAATGTAGATGGTATCGATAATATAGCATGTAAAACATCTAGTAGGGAGGTGGACAGCTTAACAGGGGATGATGGTGAGTGTTAATTAGGGAGAATAATCTAATGAATAAATGTAGAATTTATTTCTGGTGGTTGACTAACAAGGTGTAAATATGTATATGCGTGACTGTATTAAATTTTAATTTACGGTATTTGAATTAATATTAGATAAATAACCCAATTTATTTAATCGTAGGTGCTGTTGGAGGACCCACATATGACGAACCAAAGCGTAAATTTCAGGAAGAAGAGCGTAATCCTAATTTATATCACAGTATTGAGGAACTCAAGGTGCCAGAGAAAAAGGCAACCGAACACTTATACGATGAAGTAAAATCTAAAAAAGGAGGTGGTAAGTAGAAATTCCTGCGTAACTACTATATTTAAGCTTTGTTCACACCTACAGGGTTAAACTCTAAAGTTAGAGTCGAACAATGAGTTTAAAGTCAGTCAATGTTTGACTTTGAACTAGGAGATTAAATCTGTAGGTGTGAACAAAGCTTAAGAGTGCTTAAGCCGGTTCTCAAGAGCCCATGCTGTGAGGGTTGACGCAGAGTCAAAAAGTTTTTTAACTCAAAATCCACCAACAAAATAGAATATCTGTGAATTTCAACTGATTCTTATGATATTTAATAATTATTTAATACTTTTATTTTAACGTGTTGTTATCAGTTTTGCAAATAGAGCGGAAGTAGAGGGCCTTTTTGGATATTTTGCTTAAATCATTTTCTTTCTCTATTCCTTTTTACTTTTATACTAACATGGAAATAGTGCCTAGGATTAAGGATATTTTAATAATTGCTCTTAGGTTTAAAGAGGTTCTTATCTATCTTTCTGTCAGTTTTTTCAACGAAACCTATCTATGCAAATGTAGATGGTATCGATAATAAAGCATGTAAAATGCCTAGTAGGGAGGTGGACAGCTTAACAGGGGATATGGTGAGTGTTTATTAGGGAGAATAATCTAATGAATAGATGCAGAATTTGTTTCTGGTGGTTGTCTAACAAGGTGTATATGTATATATGTAGTTACGCCACTTGCTTAATAAATTTGCCATTTGAAATTATTATAAATTTCTACTTTTTTTAGGTTTAGAAAAAGAACCTTACGATCATCTTCAACACCAAAGACCCGGATCTGAAATGAAACCTCATTATCATAGAATGGATAGTTCAAAATCATCATCAAAGTCGCCGAGAACTAAGCATAATTAATAAAATGTATTTTATTATAGGATTTATAGAAATTATTTTTATCGATCAAGAAAAATCTAAAATGAATTTTTATAGACTTTTTAAATTCGAAAACTATGAATTCGTTACCGTAGTACATTTTTTATACAATATTTTGAATTTTGATGACACAAACTTGAGCTGAATACTTACAGCACATTTTCTTTTTAAATTGTTTTTAACAGTTATAAGTGGGACCATCACTTAGGTGAAATCAGTTGTGTATATAAGTGTAGTGATACTTTGAATTAATTGTGGTATGATACTTGTTTACATATGTAAGTAAACATTTTTTTTGAAATTAAAGTAAGAAACTGTCAAGTGATCGTTGATTTTCGATCTGTGAATGTAAATGCGATGATAAATTTTAACTGCTAACAGTTTGTAATAAGTTTAACAAAATAAAAGTTGAGACAGTATCCGTTATTTTCTAACTTCATTTTTTTTTTCATTTTAATTACTTCTAAAAAATAATTTTTTAAAAAAAACCTCTGCTCGAGATGCGGGTGTCGCGCCTTTGTTGTGGACATTGTTACGCCAGTGGGGCAAATTCAAACTCAACAGTTAGAAACCACTTGGCTCGAAAACTTGGTACAACCACTATCTCGCCGTAAGTAAATAATTGTATTTTATCCTACAAAATATGAAACGTGAATCATTGAAAAGCGGGTCGTTTGATCGAGACACAAGCCTCATTTTCTGGTCGTTTCTGTCGTTTTGGTGTCAACAAGTGATCACATGATCCTCCCCTCTCCCGAGGAGTTAAAATTTAATATTAATAGTTAACCCATTACTCTCGCTTTATAGCCTTTGTTTCCAAAAGTCGGTAAATTAAACTGGTAAAATATTCTTTTCTTGTGTTTTTACTGTGGCAAACAACTTATAAAAGCGTTATTTCTTGTTTGTTATTCCTAAATAACTAAATAACTAACTTTCTTAAGAATTATCGATGGATCCATCGTCAGTACGGAACCGGCCTGCGTGGTTCGACAAAGAAAACGACACCGATTTCAATGATTATTCTTTTTCTGAAGAATCAGGTACATTTTTTACTGTGTTTGCATTATATTAGGAAAATATTATTTATTGCAAAAATTGTGTTAGAAGATGATTTCTTTGATCCTGCGTATCTAGCCGATGATGAAATGGCTTCGGACCCATTGCTAGAGGTACAAAGAAAAGTTGCATTTACAATTTTTCCTCCATTTTACAAAACTTTTTGCTTAATAGCCGTGGAATGCAAGCGCCATCCCGGCAATCGAGTGGTCATATCCGGGTATTGCAGCAAATGCCGAAGACGATTTGGAAGTCTTGAATGGAGATGTACTTGGCGAAGTTGGAAAATTATTTCCAAACTCGAGTAAAAATCTATTCATCGATATTCTTTGGGACATTACAATAACCCAAGAATATCCGGCATCAATTTTGTGGATCTCAAAATTAATATATTTTTCGTTATTAAAGGTTTGGACGAAAGTATTGACAAAAATTTACAAAGCTGTGCAGTTGGAGAAAGCGTGAAACAGGAGATTTTGTCACTCGATAATGAGACAATGGAAATAAAGTCTGAGAATAAAATGCAAACGGCAATTGTAGATAAAAGCACTTCACCGAAACCTGAAAAATTGCCTCAAACAACTGTAGCAGTAAAAGAAGAAGATATCGATGTGACGAACGAAACGGCTATTTTAGACCAAGTAAATTTTCTTATTTTTAAATGTATGCAAAATTAAAATTACCGTTGTTCCATCAGTATGTTGCTGAGTCTTCGGCCGACGTGTCGAAACTAAAATCCGATTGTCTTGATTTTGCGATTTGGGCGTTAAAAAATTCATTGCCTGATCTTCAGCGAAAAGAATTAGAAGATGCTAATATGGGGGTTGATAAGGTAAAATAAAATGATTACCATGATAAAAGAACGTAGAAATAAAAATCTGTTATGCAGGGAAGTATTATAAACGCAACAGCTGATTACATAGAGAGACTTAAAGCCGAAATCAATGTCCACCTGCAAGAACTGGGAGTAGCCAAAGAATCCTTTTGGACTCGTTTTGAAAACGAAAATACTCGCAATATGGAACAGGAAGAAACCAAGAGTAAAATTAAAATAAAAAGAACAAGTAAGTTTCTATTCGAATTAAATAAATTCCGTAAACATTTATAAAACGTTTTAATTTTTTTTTAGAATCTAATGGAATTAAAAGACCCCCAAACGCATTTATACGGTTTTCTATTGCGTTTCGTAAAGCGGTTGCTGAAAATTATCCCAATAGGAGCAATCGAGAAATTTCTCAGATGTTGGGCAGTATCTGGAGAAAAATGCACCCGGAAGATAAACAACCATTCATGTAATATATAACATATTTATTCGTAACAAAGATATTTTCTATTTTTTGTTTGTTTGGAAACATTAACTGTAGAAAGGACTTTTATGCTGAATTGGAACAAACTCGTCGTGAGCATCCTGAATGGAATTACGGCGGAAAGAATTTCAGTCAACATTGTATTGACTTGGATTGTATTCAGGCCGATAGACTACGTCCTCGACCTCGTGCTGTCGAAAAACTCACTTACAAAAACATGGTAAACGACGTGTGTACGATAAATGACTTTTTATTTAACCTTTGTCTTTACTTCAGCAAAGTAGACCTCGTAAAACTGTCAAGGATACTAAAAAAAAAAATAAAAGACCGAAGTTGGAGCATTTGTATTGGGCGCAATGCGATGTGTGCAATAAATGGCGAAAACTGCCAAATAAAGAAGAGTTGCCTGAGCGTTGGTAAGTACTGTACAATCCATTAGTTTTTAAATGATTTTTTTGTACAATACAACTTTTATCTATAGGATATGCGCGATGAATCCGGATGAAAGTAGAAATAGCTGTGACATAGAGGAAGAAGAATAAAAAGTCGAGATTTAGAGTTAACATAGTTATACAAAAAAAATAATAATTTAATCTCTGTTTTTCATTTTATAATCATTCATTACACATTTCTTTCAAAATTCATTACAATGATTCATAACTTAATGCTTTACAATTTTTTCTTTTCAATAGCTGTTGAACATTTCTTTTTTGCCTTTGGTCCAGCAAAGGATTCTTCTTGTTTTTGTAACCGTAAAAGCTTCCCACTCATTTTAATGCCATGTCTAGCTGCCCTAAAATCAAGAAATTTAATTATTTTGAAACATCATTCATAATTTGTTCATGACACGTTGTATGGATTTAGGGTTAGAGATATTATTTCAAAATAAGCCTTTTTCATGTCAATTGTAACTCGAGCTTTGTAGCATGTGTATTCTCTTCGAATCACGCGCATATATTCCAAAACTGAAATGTAACAAATGGTAAACGCGCGCTTCACGCACGTGCGATTAAGACTTAAATTTTTGCTTTTTGATACGAATCACGAAATCTACATGTTGTTGCAGGAATAATTATTCAATCTTAACTATTTCTGCACCAACTTATGTATAATTATGTTAAATATCTTTTACTTGTGAGCTGTTCTTCCATTGCACTTTTCAAAAATATCACTGGCCAAACTGTAAATTATTTTAAAAAATTAATAAAAACATTAATTCATTAAAAACTCATTTGTTTTCATCATCATACCCCGATTTCAAGTTGTCAACTTCATTACATTTAGTTTCAGACTCTGGAATATGGTTAACGTCACGAGAATTTTGTAGTGTTTCAGACTGAATTTATAAAGGAAATTATTAGTATTCTTGTTAGTAGTGATAATCTTTGATTTAACATTAATATTTCATGCATACTTTGACAAACATCGTGTATGGATTAGAAGCAATTTCTTTTTTGCTTCGTTTACGTTTTTTATTATCGTTTACTACTTTGATGGATACTTCGTTCTAAACAGAAGAACAAATAATTTTTTTTATCAATAAATTTTAAACCATAATATATCGTCATACATTTGTATTCTCTACGACGATGTTGCTAGCAGCCTTATTAAAAGCCTGAGCCCACCAAAAGCACTTATATTCCAGTCCACTGTCGTGGCCGACCTATTTTCGAAAAATAAGGGTAAAAATTTTATTCTTTAGTATCAATCATTATCAGAACGAATAAACTTACTCCATGATTATCAAATTTTAATTTTGGTTTAATTGCCGAAGCGATTCCGTTTTCGTGTTTTCCTAATCCTTTGCCTGATCATAAAATATAAAGCAATTTGTTTTTTATTGAATTTAACAACTTACGAAAGCTTGACAACACATTTTACCTTCTTTCCATCCATATTTTATTAATTGTGCACGTGCAAATTCAGACGAAGCTGCCATGTTACCGGAAACGTAGACGGCTGTTGGCAAACCAGCCGCATTTTTTTTTAAAAAACCAACCTTGCAACTAATACTTTGCAAGTAAAATTAATAATGTTTGAAGAGTATTAATTTTCGTTCTTCACCCTAAAACGCGTATTTATTAAGTATTAAATCAAAAAAGCAAATGACTCGAGTGTTTATGATGGGAATCGTTCTTCGTCTAGACTAGTTTTCGCACTTCCTTCCATTATGCTGACCGTGTGAAACATGGTGGCTACACTTTGATTTGTTATATCACGCACGTTCGGCGCTCTAATCGAGGAATACAATTCTAAAAAATTAATCGGGATAGCCTAAAATTTTCTGAGGACAATGTTAGGAATGGGGACTGTCCAAAATCAGGTAAATTCCATTTCAAATGCCTATGTCAATATCGATGCATCGTTTGTACAGTAGAACGTTTTTCTTTAATAACCTTGTAATTTTTAATATTTCCCAATTTAGGTTTTGTTACCCTTAACACACATAGCTTCTGTCGTAACGAACATACGAGGATTCGTTCCAGCGCCCAGTCGGCAACCCAGAATTTACAAGAATCCTAAAGGCAAAGTTGCATCAGCATCGTCTGAATGTGTGGAAAGTCTAAATGAGGTCTCAAATCGACAATTTTACTTTAAAAATAAGTTTCCTATAAGATTACGAGCATCAAAACTAATTGACATTTTTATTTTATAATATTTTAGGCAGCTGGAAATTGCACTGAACTGCCAGTTTCTTTATTAACATCAATTACAAAAACCGATCCACACGTTATCTGCCCCTTCACGTACCTTGCACATGTACAAAATAAGAAATCGAGTGACGCCCCATGGAAAACTCATTATTCTCATATTTCGGCAGAAACATTTTTTGAAAATGTAAACGGATTCCCGAAAGACTTTTTATACCATTCATATTCGTATCTACCATTAGATACATATTTACTAGCACCAAGCAAATCATTGCTGTTAGCCAACTGTATAAATTATGGTTAGAAAAAACTTTTCCGAATCCTTGTGATTCAGTTTTAAAAACTGCATGATTTTTTTTTAATAGAGCAGAGACGTTATTTTAGAACACGTCACAGTAGTACTGGTGGTTTGGGCCGAAAAATGTACAGCGATTCCAATCGGACATTTATGCAACGTTTGTTTGGATTTCGCCTCGTTCGCGATGGAAAGGAAAAGCAGAAATTATTTGCTGAAGCAGAGAGGAGTGATAAGTTGAAAGCACTTTTATCAGACGCCAATTTGACTAAGGATGAACAACAAAAGATCAAGGTGAATGACTTATCACTTGAGAACAAATCTAAGGTTATTTTTATCGAGAAAAAAATATAAATAGCTTGCTTTGTTTTCGAAATTAACGATTATTTATTTTCTTTTTAAATTTTAGATAGCTTTCGCCGAGGGTTATCTGTCTTCAGACGGAAAAGGTCGACCAGGAACAAAATTGAGAATATTTAACGTTTTTCGTGATTTAATGGGAATCGTTTTAATTATAGCAATTTTATTTACATTTATGGGTGAGTTTATTTTTTTTATTTTTTTATTAAGGTTCAAAGTTCTTTGGGTTAATGTTTTGATGTATTGTCAGGAGGTTCATTTCGAGTACAAATTGGTGGGACGAATGAAGTGCACCCGGAAGAAATTAATGTCACATTTGGTGACGTTAAAGGAGTCGACGAAGCAAAGCAAGAATTGCTGGAAGTTGTAGAATTTTTAAAAAATCCTGAAAAATTTTCTGTTTTAGGTGGTAAATTACCAAAAGGTAAAAACAACTTTAATGAATGTTTTTAAAAATTGTTTTAAAAATAAATTTGAATGTTTTTAAATTAGGCGTTTTGCTTGTCGGGCCTCCTGGAACCGGCAAAACCCTGTTAGCAAGGGCAGTTGCCGGCGAAGCTGGTGTCCCATTTTTTCATGCTGCCGGACCCGAATTTGACGAGATTCTTGTGGGCCAAGGGGCGAGACGAGTACGAGATCTTTTCAGTAAGATTTTTAATTTTCAATTATTTTATTTTTTTTACACGTATTAATGAGTGTTTATTTTTCAGGCACAGCTAAAAGCCGGGCACCGTGTGTTGTTTTTATTGACGAAATTGATTCTGTAGGTGCCAAACGTACGAATTCAGTTTTACATCCGTACGCAAATCAAACCATTAATCAACTATTATCTGAAATGGATGGGTAAGAATTTCTTTTATATTGTAATAAAGCATTTTTATAATAAATTATTTTCTTTTAATAGTTTCAGGCAAAATGAAGGAGTTATTGTATTAGGTGCAACAAATCGCCGGGAGGATTTAGACAAGTAAAATTTAAAAGTTTTTTTTTTTTTAAAAAAAAAATTGCAATAAACCAAAAAAAATATTTTAGAGCTTTATTACGTCCTGGCCGTTTTGACGTTGAAGTACAAGTTCCACCACCGGACTTGCAGGGAAGAAAGGAAATTCTGCAGTTGTATCTAAGCAAAGTTAAAACCGGGCCAGGTATTTATATTCGTACATTGTATATGATAACTTAATAATTAATCAAATACCACTTACATCAAAATGTAGATGTTGATGTGGAAGTGTTAGCCAGAGGCACGACCGGCTTCACTGGAGCCGACATTGAAAATTTGGTCAATCAAGCTGCCGTAAGAGCCGCCATTGATGAAGCAACGATGGTTTCAATGAAATATTTAGAAAATTCTAGGGATAAAGTTTTAATGGGTAATGACAGTAATATTAGTCATTAATTAATAAGAAAACTAAAAAGTTTATTTATACCAGGTCCCGAAAGGAGATCGAGAATACCCGACGACGAAGCCAACACAATTACGGCTTACCACGAGGGCGGACATGCTTTGGTTGCATACTATACAAAAGATGCACAACCATTGCATAAAGTGACCATTGTGCCTAGAGGACCCTCTCTCGGTCACGTATGTTGTTCAAAAATTTCAAATTAAATTTATTTTTAATTAATTTTATACTTTCAGACGGCATATATACCGGAGAAAGAGCGCTATCATGTAACAAAGTCTCAAATGATGGCTACGTTGGATACGTTAATGGGCGGCCGAGTCGCAGAAGAACTGATCTTTGGTCCTGATAAAATTACGTCAGGAGCATCCAGCGACTTAAAACAAGCCACAGCACTGGCTATTAATATGGTTAAAGAATGGGGAATGTCAGAAAAGGTAAATTATGTGTTTTGATACCCATTTTATACTAAAAGTACGTCGTTTTTAAATAGGTTGGGGTTCGAACGTTTGAAGATAATCCGAATTCTTTAGTAGTTGTCAATGAAATTGGTGTGTCGACAACAGAGTCGATTGACTCCGAAATCAAACGTTTGCTCTCAGTAAGTCATGATTATTTAAGATTAAACGTTGCATAAATTAAAATTTTTTTTTTGAATTTCTTTAGGATTCATACGAAAGGGCAAAGCAAATTCTTAAGATTCATTCCAGAGAGCATAAGTTGCTTGCCGAAGCGCTTTTAAAATACGAAACTTTAGATGCTGAAGACATTAAGGCTATATTAGGGAAAAAGGACAAAGACAGACGTGAATTACCATCACTAAATCCTTTGAACTCTTTAAAAAATTAATTTAATCGGTTGAATAAGTTCGTTTTATTATTTTTTTTTGTTGTGTATTAGTGATTGTGTAAAATGGCTACCCCCGGGAAAAACAATGGAATTTTGCTAAAAACTGGTCAAGAAACGTAAAAATCTTTAAAGTGTTAAAAATGTTTTGCCACCTAAAATTTAGATAATTCATAAAATTAAATTTTAATTTATTCAACATTTTTGGGTTTGCATCATTTCATCATGATTAAGAGAAAAACAAACCTATCTAACATTTAAATTAATTAATTAATTAATTTAGTTACATAAAAATCGCGAAATGCACGATCGTCTACAAAATCATGGTTTGGCTCTACCAATCCAACTAATAACTACCTAAATTATTTAATCCTATTTAACACTATTTCAGGTAGGACACACAATGCTTTTTTCTCTATACAATTCGTTAAACTATTTGCCAATTTTATAGCTTCTTTACAGTGCGAGTCAGCTAGATATCTCGTTTGCTGTATTCCATTACTCTGATAAACAAAAAAATATTTAAATTTGACAAAATTTCTGAGAAAAAATAATAATTTTAAAACAAATACCTTAGAAACAGCTTCCAATGCTCTTTCTACATCTCCAGCCTTGGAAAATCTTCGCATGATCATCGCATTTAATTCGGGAAACTAAAATCAGAATATCGATTATTTGTAGATGCAAATTTAAGAGTTTCAAATGTATAATACTTTTTCGCAAGCAAAGAGAACTGGTGCCGTCGCTAATCCTAATTTCAAGTCGACAGCTGCAGGTTTCCCTAAAACTGCTGACGTCGATTCAAAGTCTAAAACGTCATCTATAAGTTGGAAGGCAACGCCGACGTTTCTTCCGTATTCAAATGCTAATTTCTGTAGATCAGTATCAGCACCACCGAGTATTGCCGTCTGAAATAAATGAAAAATTCAAACTTGTAATTACTTAACATTAATCATTTCGATCATTAATACCGCTTTGCAGCTATGCGCAATTAAACTCGCTGTCTTTTTGAAGTTTTTATAGAGGTAATGAGTAAATCTATCATTTTCTCTTTCTTTAGCTCCTAATTGCATTAATTCTCCCTGTACTAAATCCATTAGTACCTAAAAAAAATAAATAATTAGTGTTATTAAATGCATAATTACAGCAGAATATTTCAATCGGGCATCATACCTCACCAAATAAGGCAGTGACATCGTTATTTCTGATTTTAGCAACCATTTCGGCAGCTGATGCTAAAATATAATCTCCTCCTAATATTGCCTAAAAATGCACAATCAATTTCCGCAATCCTTTTCCTCGTCAAATTTACATCATACTTTACGTTGACCCCAAACTGTATTTATGCTGGCTTTTCCTCTTCTGGTATTAGATATGTCTATCACATCATCGTGAACTAACGTGGCTGTGTGTATCATTTCGCATATTAAAGCTATTTGCCGCTGTTCAGGAAGTATATGTCTGCAAAGAAATAAGCCGGGAAAAATCATTAAAATCACTTTATTATTTTTATCAATGTATCTAAATACTCTTTGCATTGATTGATGCTGGTATTCAATGCTCGTGCCATCAAAATTACGGTAGTTGGACGAATAAACTTGCCGTGTCCATCGAAATAATATTCGGCAAGTGTTTTTAGTTCTGGCTGGCGAGCATTTAATTCCTACAAAACCTCTTATGTAACATCAACGATTTAGTGCATTTAATTTTCATACCTTCCGAATATCCGGAATTAACGTAACTAAATCATCTCTGGCTACGTTAAAAGGATCGATCACGTCTTCGGTATTGGATGAAGGTCGTTTACAATCTTTGGTTTGCCGCGTGGTCCACCGTATCGTTTGAGCATTATATGGGAAATGCGGTTTAACGTAAGTGTTATATTCATAATTTCTACTTTTCCGATGGGCACTTAATTGCACTTGACAAAAAGCACGACAACTTTGAATTGAAAAATGTTTTTTAAAAATTATACTCGTTCGAAAATGCCGCAAATTTGGTCGCAGCGAGCAGATTAACACCGCCAAGGAAGCGGCCATTTGTAAATTAAAGATGGTAGAGGAAATGGGAAGGAACGGATGAGGTGAACATTTCTTGCGGATATAAATAAAGGTAGGAGCTGGGAACTAAACACTGACTGAGCTATGCGTGTGCTAGATACTTTGTACAAACTAAATCTGAGTTAGGAGGTGAACTCAAGATAATAACATGGTTATTTTGGAATGCCGGGAAAGTTTTTTTCGGGGTGTTGTCATGTAATAATTTTTTATGTCATTTTTAATTGATATATCACAGAAGATAAAGGAACATTAAATTTCGGTAGTTGTTTTTAAAGTTCGGTGCATAAAAAATTGATTATCCTAGACCAGACGCTCCAATTCCACAATGCTCGCTCGAAATTTATTCGACCTTGAGCAAATTGTCTGTCGCTGTTGCCTTCTAGTGAGAAAATATGTAACTTAATATTGCGTAACCGGGAGGTGTATTTTCCCGTTAAATTACGCCCAGTTCTAAGTACGGTTTGCAGAACTGATAATTTTCTGTTTAAGTACACATTGTGAAAGAGGGACTTAATAAATGTTTTATGAAGTAAAATAATATCAAAGATATTGTAAGTCAATACGTGATAAAATAATCTTTAATTATCACTTCTTTTTATTATTAACTTAAAAATAAGCAACCGATACGGTAACTAATTAACATGTTTACAAATTTTAAAATTGAAAGTAAGGGTTAAAAAAATTATTATTACAATAATAATACAAGTAATAATAAACAAAATAACAGATTTTTTCTGGCGTGCAGTGAAGCTCGTCTTGTTGCCTCAATTTACAATTCAAAATTCAGACTTTTTCTAAAACTTTTCTTGTACTTTTAATTTTAAAACTTCAAATATTTCAACATTTTAGTCTAGCACTTAATTATTTTCTTTTTTTCCTGTATACTTAAAACTAGGTGTGATGATCACCTCTAGAATTGGCAATACATTACGTAGACTGACCAATTTCCCCTTCCACCGGCATAATTTGACGCCAAACTTTTTAGTAGGAAATATGTCTCAAGAAAGAGCAGTTGCAAGCACTTCTGATGAAAATAAAGAAAGTAAAGGTATAAACCCTTACATAAGATCCTGACGTACAGCAACTGATTATAGTGAAATGATTTACGCTAATTATGACTTTCACTTTCTTTTTCTTCTTTCTTTCTTTCCTCATTTTTCTCAGACTCAGGTTGTTCCACTCCTTACCAACCCGGAAGAACTCAACGCGTACAAATTCCAGAAAATGAATGGAAGAAACATTTAGATGACGAACAATTTTATGTTTGTCGAACTAAAGGAACAGAAATGGTATAAATTTTAAAAACCGCGACGATAAAACTTGAATGTTTTAATTAAAGATAAATAAATACATCAGCCATTTTCAGGGAAATACGCAGATAATAAAAAAACTGGATTATATAACTGCGCTTGTTGTGGCTCCATCCTTTTCAGCTCGAAAGCAAAATTCGATTCCGGTTGCGGTTGGCCATCTTTCTTCGAACCGTACAACTTGAAAGGCGGTGAAAATAATATAAAGGAAAATAAAGATTCCTCTCATGGAATGGTTCGAATCGAAGTGATGTGTAAACAGGTTTAAAAAACTCAAAATATCCAAATTTTACTTCGATCTTTGATTGAATGATTAATTTTTTTTAGTGCGACTCTCATTTGGGTCACGTATTTCCCGATGGTCCACCCCCAACTGGATTAAGATATTGCATCAATAGTGTTTCGCTTAATTTTGAAGCTAAGGATAAATTATAAAACACAATTTGTCGGAAATTTAAATAAATATCTTTATTCAAATCAAATCATTTATTCACAGCTTTGTAAGGCCAAATATCTGAAATTAAGAAAAATAAAATATAAATTCTTGCGAGGTTATGAATTTTGTTTATTTTTGCAGCAGAAAAAAAGAAAAAAAAGAATGATCCCTCTCATACCAAAATGCAGGAGGCCATTACACAACACAACCCAAACCCGTAATAAATTTCTGTAGCGCGTTTCTGACGTCAGCGAGGTGCGTTCCATCTGGCATTTGGCCGTAATTGTCAACCTGTCTCTTCCTCGACCAATGGCGTTGCCCATACATTCGTGGATCCTTTCCAAGAGGCGTGGCAAGGAGCGGTGCTGAGCCGCTATTGGTCGTCCAGGTGTCAAACCAACTTTCTTTCAGGTGCTCCCCTCACTTCCCCTCGCAAGCCTGGGTTCCACCCCCACCCCAAGGCGGCCATGTTCGCCGAAAAGATCATTGAAAGTCTGAGTACAAATCGAAATGGATTTGTACACAATATAAAATGAGCAAAGCGGATTTCTACCTAGATGAACAGTGAAACTAATTCCCAAAGCACACACTTTACGCCGTATACAAACTGTACATCTTAATTTGATGAAGTAAAGATGATATTAAGGGAGAAAGGCACAAATAAAATTTACGTTTGAGTGAAAAAAAATTAAAGTAGTATATAAAAATGATAAGTTTGTTTTGCAAAGGCGTTTAAAAAAGAAAATGTTTTTTAAAACTTTTTTTATTATATACTAATTACCGCGTGTTTTCGTGTTCATCCATCATCACGTTTAAAGACGACCAGGTATGGGCACGCGGTCGCAATTACACAAGGTTCCTCCTTCACTTTTACCGCAGAGATAATTGCAAAGTTGCCGTTTTACTTCTTCTGTCTCTTCGGGAGGGAAAACGAGATTTCTCTTCTTGGTTTGCAAGATGAAGCTGCGATGTGGGTATAAATTTTCACACTGGCAAACACTTCGAGCGGCGTTTTTGGAGCATAAGAACGAGCATAAATCTTGAAACTCATCGCTCCATTTGTAAGACAAACCTTGATGAATACAGGTGCACACAAGCAAGAGGACCAGAAGGGAGTTAACTGACGCCATTTGAATATCGGTCTAAAAGTTGACACAGAAATTGAAATTATACAATATGTGATGTAAAAGTATGAGTTTGAAAAATAAAGAATTTATGGATAAATGCATCAATTCCTTTGAAATTAAAAACTTTTTGATTTTGCATGAATTTAATGGCAGGGAAATAATGTGAAAAGAATTTGCACGTTCTTTCGCCACTTCCTTTGCGCATTTGCCGCTTATATCCCGCCGTTCCGACGATGCGCGAAAACCACCGTTTCTTAGTGATTAAGACATATTACACAATTTAAAGCTTAAATGTATGTAAGAAACACGCGGCATGGCAGAATGCAAGTGTAATTCAGTTTTCAGTTGTAAATATTTGTATTAAAAGGTATTTGCTGGCAAAACTGTTTGCACAATTTATGTCATATACTTACAATGCGGTTTTCAAGTCACACCGGTGATGCGCGTAGACTTGGAATTGTACTGTAACGCGAATTTTCTCTTCCTTATATACATATAGCAAGTCGCTCGGTAAAGTGCTATCGGAAACGGGCGAGTGCTATCAGCTCGGCCGCCCGTCGAGCACGTGCCCAGCTGTGGAATGCGCAGCCGATAACACAGCACGATGAGTCAGGCTACCGAATTGAATGGGGCGTACACTGCAACATGAAGAGAGGGGAAGGGAGCCCCGTACCACAGAAAAGGGTTGCACACACTCACACATCAAGTCCACTCGCTTCGAATGGCACATATTTCAAGTGACACAACAAAAAAGAATCAAAAAAAAATCACCGCCTCACTCAAAACGAGGGATTTATACTTTACTCGAGCAAGTTTTAGACATACTACATAGGATTTGGGATTTATGTGGGGGAAAATTAGCCGTTATATGCAGTAAATTAGAGTAATTGGTTATGCTCTTTTTGGGGACGGATTTTAATAACTAAAGGGAATAAACGGGGACAAGAACAGGTGAACAAAACGACCTCTTAAGTCGAGAGGGGAATTTGAAGTGTGTGGGGGTGCACTTGAACTGAAGGGTTTAGCAAGTGGTGCGGTTCCCACACGGCTGGCGAGCCTTTAATTAACGACGATTGCCCCGATTGGATTTTGACCGGCTTTCCCTCTTGCCTTACAAGCTTGGCTGCGTGTGGCTGCAGTAATTGGACTCGAATGTGAGCCTTTTGCGAAAGTCTCGTCCACTGGACACCGGACGCTGCTGATAAGCCGATGGTCACTCTGGGTTGTAAGAAGTAAGACGGATAAAGAAGAGAGGAAAGGCAGGAAGGAAGGATTCTTGCACGCAGTCAATAATTAAAAGAAGTCCGAGTGTTTTCACGCCTCGCTTGCTGCTTATTCCTTCCTTCCTCCCTTGTTGCTTATTGGAAGTCGATTGTGATGCTTTCTGATACTGATTTTGGTATGTCACTCGTTTCCTTTTTTGCCAGCCAGCATATATCGAACAAAAAAATGCCAAGTGTGTCATGTGTCGACGGGAAAATGAGAAACATTTTTTTTACTTTACGTTTTATAAAATGTTTGGGATTGATAGAAAAGTCGCGGAAAGAGAGAAAATTGAAATGGAAAAGTTTGAGGGGAAATAAATCGAAAAGAAAATTGATACTAAATTTCAATTCCTTTTTTTTCTTTAAAAAAAGCGGGAATAACTTTAATTATACACTCACTGCTGTAGATTTATTTGTGTATTACACCTGTACAATATAAAAAGAGACTTTCCAAATTCGGTTTACGATCGAGTCAAACTAATAAGTCTTTTTCAGTGTTGACGGCATTGATTCTTCTTCCGTGGTTTTTGCTACCAACAAATTGAAAGTTGCTGGAGCAGAACGCAATAGCCCGAGACACGAGACTAAATTGAGGGCAGCCAAAGAGGGGAAAGGACCATCGAAATCCATATATAGGCTTACGGTATTACACTCGCAGGAACAGTATTTCTATATACACTGGACTATATAGCAAGTACAAATGTACATTTTTTATACAATTCAGGAAAAAACACAAATGCGCAAACATCTTCAGTTGTTTCACCAGTATAAGTGAACGCTCGTTACACACACATCCTTCTCAACAACACAATGCCATCTGGTCTTGACACTGTATATGTGTCAAGCACTCCTGCTCTTATGGTCTTGATGATTTTACTTCACAGCAAATAAAAGTCTCAGCTTCAAAAATGGCTTCGATCAATACAAAGTGTTTGAATTCTCAAGTAAAGAAATCTCTATTTGAAGCAAACATTGAATTTAAGAAGAAATTTGAAGCAGAAATTACATAAAGGACTTTTTCAGAGGAATTTTAAGAGGAAGGGTATTGGGAAGGGACTCGAAGATCGATACATCGAGGTCCATCTCCCACCGTGAGATCGAGTGGGGGTGGTGGTTTGAGGTGGGGGAGATGCCTGTGCGCTGTTAATATGGCGCCGTGGTCCTCGTTTGCCTCAATTAGATTGGCTTTGTTCGTCGGCTTTATGTCAACAAGCGTCAACTCCAGTCACATATAATGCCGGCCAGCTGACGACCAGCGCAATAAATCACTAGGGCGCGTGCAATGGCAGCATTTGCACATGCGCGTTCGAAGGTGGTATTCGTACAATGCGCACTAGGAATTGATCGCCGTGCGTCGAAAGTGACGTCATGTTAAAAATCTTTGTCGATGTCTGTGTGTGTGTGTGTCGCGAACAGGAGGCAAATGATTGATTTTTATAGTCGCTGACACAATAAACCAAACCATTAATGAGAATTCTTGGGAAAACTGAATTCAGCAAAATAATTCTACTTCACGCAGTTTGGGTTTTTATTTTACCATTTATTTTTTCTTGTATAGTTTTTATTAAATGTTTCTTCTAACTTAAAAACCGAAACAATCGTTTTATAATTATACTCTAATGTATACTGTATATAAAATCAAGCTATTCTGCTCTATGTGCCTTTGTGATTCGTTTTGAGAACACTTTCATTATAGTTTCTACTGTGACACTCTTTCTTGTGCTTCATCTTCGAACCCCTCCTGTGTGCTTCATACATCACCTGCCTGTGTTTCTATATTGTATCATTTAGATATATTAAGCGAGGGAGCCATCCCTTTCGTACAGCAGCTGAGTTTTATGTTCGCTCAGTGGCATTTGGGCATTAGCATATCTTGACGAATGACTAGCTTTAAACGTTGACTTATGGGAGATAAGTAATTCAGATTTGATGATGATACCGCACGTGTCTAAACAACTTAACATGAAATATTAATAAATGTGAGTTGGGATTATATATATTTCTCGCTGTTTCACATTGCAACAACAACATTTAATTTTGTTATTTTATCTTACAACATGGTACATTAAAGCATTCCAAATTAATTATCAAACGTCAGTGTGGTTTTTATTGACGCCAACGTGTTGTGTGAAAGCGTATAGAAGAAGTCTACAACGGCCCGCTATAAATCTTGCTCGGAACAAACCCACTAATGCTCTATTAATTTTTCTCAGGCTCATTAGCTATGCGAAATTCACCATTGATTGGAAAATTAAAAGCAATGACGTCAACCGAAAATACTGCACCGACAAACATTAATTTAAAATCAGGAAACTCAGAGGATGAGAAAATCCTGTCAATAACACGAAAAGATTAGTTTATTCATCTGTTTTCATTCGGAAGGAAAAATCATAAAATGCAGCGCACGCGTACGGATGACGCATCGGTAGCAATGGAATTGTGTAGGTGACCATCACACGACAAACCTCAAGTAATAACATTACTCGACATAAATACCTGCAATCAAGAATCAAGTTATACCACAAAGAGAGCATTTATGATAATACCAAGCCGCAGCCGAGACTTCCCCCCGCTTTCACGACCCTTGGGCGCTTATGCCGTGCGTCTGGTAACGTCTGATAGGAACAAATAAGGCAACGCTATAGAGTTGGGAGAGGGTGGATGTGTATATTTTCCATTCTTTTCCCTTGCGATGTAAAAAAAAAGTAAAAAGTAAACACTGCGTTGCAATTTGAAAAGGATTTTTGAAATTGATTTTCATATTTGTCAACAAATTGATCATTAAATATAATCCAAGTGCTAATCGGCTTGAATAACTAAGTCAGAATTAATGAATTTTTATTTGGGGCTAGGCTTATTAGGCGAGATAAAATATGCAGAGTATCGGATGGCAAAGAGCCAGACAGCTTTGAGCTTTGAAATTGGCTCGGTGTATTTCGACTTTCGGTTGCTCATTTTCTGCTGTCATGACGCAGTAGGAAAAAGACAAGTAACTGCGTGTCATTCAAGTTTTAACCCTGCGATTTACGACGAAAAGGGGACGGGTGTGCTTATCACGGGTGGCGACACAACGGAGTATGGGTGCTACTCCCCACTTGATTGTCCATAAATAATTGGCTAAATAAACAGAAATGATGGCGCAAGCCGCGTCTTGATAAGACGATTTATTCTACAACATGAGTTCCAAAATCCAATCGTTAATTTATTGGCTGGAAAAAGGCAAAATTAATCCCTAAGGGGCGGGGAGAAACATAGCGCATGATGAGGGCATAGGAACAAATAAGGCAACGCTATAGAGTTGGGAGAGGGTGGATGTGTATATTTTTCATTCTTTTCCCTTGTGATG
>JAQFZO010000527.1:0-23535 GCA_034695885.1 Geophilus flavus
CGTGCTTCCGTCAAGTGAACTTCTACTCAAGACGAGTGTCATTGTTAATCATATTCAGGACGGAGCGCACAGAATGCAGCTCAACGATCAGGATTGTCCCCTGGATTTTAGTGTCAAGAAAGGTTGTGACGAGCGAACCTTGGGCCGGTCGGTCGGGGTTTTGAATCTGAGCAAAGCCACGGATGGACTCATGCCAATGTTGACGGGTAACGACAACCAACCGTTGGATTTGTCGGTGCCTACACGCAAAAGAAACTCGGACGCAATGACCCCCGACGGACGTAAAACACCCAAAATGGACGGCACTGCGCCCTTGAGTCCGTGGGGCGCTCATTTCCCATTCCGGTTCACGCCTTCGTCGTCGCCGACCAATTCCGTGGAGATTCCACTCTGGAATGGCAAAGTGAAGAGTGAGAGAATGCAAACTTCGTCGAATAATTCCTCCATGTCGCATCATCACCATCACCACCACCAGCATCACCAACAACAACAACAGCAGCAGCAGCAGAGCCAGGGTGGCAACAAAGCACCCGTGTCACCCGAACCGACCGCCACCAAAGCATTGGAGAAAATGACTGAACTGATGCGCATGGGGGGTCAGGAGTCGGAAGTCTACCACCGGATGTTGGGTGGTGGTGGACGACAGAGTGCATGGCAGAGTCATTGGTTGAGCAAAGGAGCCGAACAAGCGAGGGACGTGCTCAAATGTGTGTGGTGCAAACAGTCGTTCAAAAGTTTGGCTGAAATGACGGCACACATGAAAGAGGCGAGACATTGTGGAGTGAATGTGACTGGAACTAATGCATCATCGGTGTCCGGCGTGAAAGGTGGAGGCGGCGGCGGAGGAGGAGGAGGAAACGGTTCCGGGTCGACGTCGATGGCTGTGTCTGCGGCTCCTGTCGGGTCCTCGTCGTCGTCTGGTACGTCGTCGACGTCGGAAGAATTGAACATGCTCATTAAAGAGACGATGCCACTTCCTCGTAAACTGGTTCGTGGTCAAGACGTTTGGCTGGGCAAAGGCGCAGAGCAGACCAAGCAGATTTTGAAGTGTATGTGGTGTGGACAATCGTTTAAATCTCTAGCCGACATGACCACACACATGCAACAGACGCAACATTACACCAACATAATCAGCCAGGAACAGATCATCTCGTGGAAGTCACCTGAAGATAAGACGTCTGCTCAGTCTCACGTAAACGCGGTGCTTACGTGTAAAGTGTGCGACCAGGCCTTTTCCAGTTTGAAGGAACTGAGTAATCATATGGTGAAGAACTCGCATTACAAAGAGCACATTTTGCGGTCCATCACCGAGAGCGGGGGACGGAGGAGACAGACGAGAGAGAAAAGGAAGAAATCGCTTCCCGTACGAAAGTTGCTGGAACTGGAGCGCGCTCAACACGATATGCAAAAGGGTGGCTCCAATCACGAGTCGTCTTCTTCACATCGAAAGGGAAACAAAGATGGCGCTACCGTCACGTGCGAAAAGTGCAACGAAAAGATCGAGACGGGAGTTTTCGTTGACCACGTGAGGCAGTGCGTGGGCAACGGCAAGTCGTCCAAGAATCTGCTGAAATCTGCGCTCACGTCCAGTGAAAAAGAGGCTAAAGACGAAATTGGGGCGAGAAGTCAGGACGAACAATCCGATGGAGGAGGCGTTGGAGGAGGAGGAGGGAGTCGAGCAAATTCCGTCGATTCGAATCAACCTCGCACTTCTGCAATGTCTACTTCCGGATCCGGCAAAGGTGGACGTCGGTCTCGTGCATCCCCCGATTTGGAGTCGGAGGCACCTTCTGTGTTGAACGCCATCGAACGATTGATCGAAAAGAGCTTCGACACGAGGACACGTAAATCAGTGGTGACCACTCTAGGAGGCTCGTCGACCAACATTCTCAAAAGGTTGGGCGTCGAGGACAGTTCTCACTACACCAAACCGTTGATCGACAACTCGTCGCCACTTCCACACACCGGAGGCACCAGAGAAATGCTGTCGCCCGTCAGACCCAGTTCCAAGGACACCGTCACGAGCGTCGACGGCAGTCTTTCACGCAATAGCCCGATGAATCAAGAGAGACCGGCGGGCGCACAATCCGCTTCGCCCGCTCCCTTGAATTCACCCGACGCGAGGGACACGTCGTCCTGCGTCGGAGGCAACTGCTGCTCACCTGCACAATCCCGCAAAGGACGCGATTCGCCCGCAGTGTCGTCTCCACGCATTCGAGATCATTCACCTGCTCACAACTCAAAGAATACCACTCGAGTCACACCCTCGCCCATGGAAACCGATCAAATAGAAAGAGAAAGAGGCGGAGACGAAGAGGCGACGGAAAGTTGCAAACCAAAAAACTCGCCTCTCGTCGAAACGAGGGACGCGGAGAGGAAGTCACCAGCGAGCAGCATCAGTGGTAGTTCTGTGTCTGAAGAACATTTGCCGATTACTGGTGACGAAAAGGGGGAGGAGAAAAGTCCCAAGCGGCTCGGGTCAGTGTGTTCTCCGAGGGACTCTCCCGATTCTTTGGTGAGTCGCAGTCCATGTACAAGTGAATGCTCATTCAGTCATACTAATAAGGAACGCGTTTATCCATGTCCCGAAGATTTGAGTGTCAAGTCCAGGGATTCGGACAAAGCGTCGACGCCGTCACCCGTGAGTCCTGGTGCTGCTAGCAGTGGAAGTGGAGCTCGGTTTTTCTCTGGTGGTCTCATGTCGTCGTCGTCGACAACAACGACAACTTCCGGTGGTGATCATCCGCTCAAAGAGTTGCAAAAATTGTTAGACAAAACCGATGCTCACATGACCAAAGCCAGCACTTCTACAGGATCGAGCGCGAGTGGGTCGACCGTAGTGACGTCGGCGGGATCTCATCACCAAGTGTCGCCCGGTGCCATTTTGGCATTCAGTTGGGCGTGCAACGATGCCGTCATGACGGATTCCATCATGAAGTGCGCCTACTGCGATACACCTTTCATCTCTAAGGGGGCCTATAGACATCACCTATCCAAAATGCACTTCGTCAAAGATGGAGCTGTGCCGGAGGGCTCTTCGACCAAGTCGTCGCACAGTAAAAATAATGCCACAAACAGCAGCAACGGCAATGGAAACAACAATAACACTAACGCTAATAACACTGCTACTAATTACAACAAATCATCGACGACGAGTTCTCTTAAGACTAACAACAATAATAACAATTTTGATGAAAGTCCAACGTCCAAATTTCTCAAATATACAGAGTTAGCGAAACAACTGTCCAGTAAATACGTGTAATGACGGGTTCAGGTGATCGCTTTTACAACCGCACCCATCCATTTTCCCCCATTTCTCCCTCAGGGATGTGCGGTACAGTGAGTCCAGTGACGCCCCTTGTGCACGATTTCAGAATAAAGGGTTTCGAAGAGTTCAATTTAATGCACCCCATTCCTTCATTATGTGAAATGAAATTGCTACAAAGGCCAATTTGATTATCATCCATCCCACCAATCCCCCCATTCCTCTATTATAAAGAAAGAAGAAAGAAAGAAAAAAAAATATTTGGCTTCTTTAACTTAATACCGTACTACACTATAACTTTTATTTTTATTTTTTAGCTACCGTACTTGCAATTTTTTCACTTATTTATTTCAATTAAATTAAATTAATTATTAATTTTTATTTTTATAACTTTTTTTTTTCCGATTTAATTAACGGCTTGATACACTTAAACTTCTAGTCTCGACAAATTTAATGTTTTTTTTTAAAAAAAATAAATGGAAAATGATAATTTTCAAGGGGGTCTTAGGAAAATTGGAACCCAGGGAAGTTGTCAGGGAATTAGTTTGAGGGATAGATATTTTTGTTGCATTATTTTATTCTTTCTGCCTTTCGCCCAAAGCAAAGGACCAAATCGATGGCCACTTAGTTTGGTGTCAGAGGTTACCAATATGAATATCGAACTATATAAAAACGCCCAAATTTTGTCTCAAAATTTTTTTTATAATAAGTGATTATTAATCTTCTGCTCTTGGTTGTTATTATAGTCTGTATATATTGTGCATAACTACTGAATGTGTGATCTGGTGACGGTTATTATAATAATTAATTAATAATAATATATAGTTAATTTAAAAAAAGTGATGAAGATGAAAATTTCTCAATATACCAAGCAATTTTTTCTTCTCTAAATTTTGGAAATAAAATTTCGAGAGATTGAGATGTAACAAAATTCAGATTAGTTTTTGATTTTTGTTTATGAAAAAAAAAAAAAAAAAAATCAAATCTCTCATGGATCTGATGTAAAAAATTTTATATCAATACATCACCCTCTGTATACTGGCTTCCACTTATTTTTTATTTTTTTTTACCCAATAGTACTTTCCTAAAACCCAATTTTCAACTTTCAATCATCTCGCTTCAACCTCAATCTCAATTTTTTCGTTTTGTTGATTTGGTTGTTTTTTTTTTTATTTACTTGTTCTACGCTGCCCAAAACATGGCTTAAAAACAGTTTTTTTGCTTTATCAAGTGATCTTTAATCTGTATTGAGTAATGAATCTCAAAGATACAGGTTTATTTTATAAAAATGGTAAATTTTTCAAGTTTTAAAAAAGGAAAATGAATTTTGAGTTGCTGAAATGCTCAAAAATTTTCTTTGTACCTGGATTTATTTTTAATTTTTTGCATAAAATGTACTTAAAATTAAAAACAAATAGTTACTTTTTTATTATTTATAAAATATTTGTAGGTTTTTCATTTGTTTTCAAACGTTCGTCCCTTAATTTCTCTTGTATTAACATATTTCATTTATTATTGTGATAAGCCTGCAATTTTATTATTGCAATTATATTATCATACATCTGTAAAGAGTACTTTTTTTTAACGTTTATTTTTATTTTCATTTTTATTTTCTGTTTCTTTTCGTTTTTCGTTATAACGAATTTGAAAGTCTGGTATTTTTCACTTAATAATTTCAAGATAAATGTAAATAAAGTGTCTGTAATTTAATAATTGATGAAAAACAAAGAAATGATTTTTTGTTTTATTATTATTTTTTTGTTTATTATTTCAATACTAACCAGGGGATATTATATTTTATAATTTTAAATATAAATCAAACAATTTCACAATTTTTTTAGTTATTTAAAAAAAAAATAATTTAAATTTAAATTTAAATATTCAAATCAAGAATAAACAAACGTCATCGACGGTCATCATCCCACAACGAGGTAAGAACCCTTTCGTATATTTTCAATCTTTTACTAGGTTCCCAATTAAATAGATTTTATTCAGTATTTTAGTATCGTTTCCTCCAGTTTCTATTCAATTTGGCGTTCTCTGAAACGAGACACTTTTTCTCTTGTTATTCATTGAATCAATTCAAATTTAATTCACCCGACAAAATATGATCCTCGTAGGTACATCTCGCAATTCCAAAGATGGATGTGTTTCCCGTGCAAGCGATGGTCCTGAGCGAGAAGACGTCTCGGAATAACCGTATCAGTGGCTTTATCAACATTCGAGGTAGGAAGAAAATTTTTTCCTTTTTTTATTTATCATCATTTGATTGCATCAGATATTATTCCGTGTGACGGGGGTTTCTTTATCCGCCATTTTCTTTGATGGCTGCTCGTCTTCTTCACCTTTAGGGATAATTAGTATCCTTGCGCGGTGCTCATCACATGACACTCGCCTTAGGGGAGGGCGACGTGGACACTGGAAATCGATAGATAGATAGACACCACACCCATGCGTATAATCGATTATTTTATTCTCAATCAATCAATCAGACACTGTTAATGCGTGATTAAAGAAAATGGAATTTCTTAATTCGTCGCATTGTGTGAGTAGTCATGGGACGACTAATTTAAGTGTGAACCTGAAAACAATTACGTCCGATAAACAGTAGAGTATTATCACACCTGTTCCCTTAGATTCATTTCGTTGTTCACCAGCCCGAATAGTTTATCCGGTTTCCTTTTCGCCATGTCTGATGTGCAGCAGATGTGAACCCCGGCTGACGTTGCCAGGGCAACGGAGATGAGGAGCTCCCCATCCCGGCAGCTGTCAATCTTGCTGTCAGGTCGGGGGATGCGTGGGCGACGCTCTGCATGCTGCTGCTGCCCTGGTGTCTGCCGGCGGCTGTCTATTGACGGAACGTGCTCGCGTTTGAGTATCGCGTCTCCTGACTAATGCGGACGTGAGGGAATTAGAGACACGTCTATTTGGTCTAACCCTTTTGCTCGCAGGGCGTTTACAGTTTCATTTGGACGAGTAGTGCGACCTTGGTGTAGTCTCTTTTCAGGGCAAAATCGAAGCCGGTCCCCGTCACGTGTTGAAGGTCGACAAAGAAAAAGTATTTGATTTTATTAGGGGTCAACAAGGTGGCACTGCAACTCGGATCGATGGCGCAGCCAGATCGGAGAGCAAGAGGAGGAGTAGAAAGAGGAGGAAATATCTTTAATAAGCGACACCCAATGTTTTTATTAAATGAAACCGGGGGTCGAAATTAGTGTCTTGGTTTTTATTAAAGAAAGATATGTTTTTGCAAATGGACTCGTTTCCCGGTTCTCTTCCTCCTTCTTCTTCTTCTTACCATGTCGGCGCTCCATTAAGCCGGACAACCGAGTGAAACAGTAAAAAAGAAACCCCAGAGACTCTAGGCATATATAAAGATGGCTGAGGTAGGGTTTTATTGGGGGGGTTGGATTCATTTAACAAGTTAGTGAGGCCGGCGTATTAATCTCGACCAAGTCAGCACTCTATGGATGATGTGAAATGCTTGCACCAGCAACTGCCTACTGCTGCCTTTTTCGTCTGTTCTTCGCTTAAACGTCGTCAAGGGGTGATGGATGTGGATTCTCATTTGAGAAAGAAGGATAAAGGGGTTTTGGGAGTTTGAACTCCTTTTCTTCTCCGTCCCCATATTCCATCCTTTCTCTGTGTTACTTTACTCTCTATCTGTCGTCATAAAGTCGTCTCTTTTCCCCGCTTTTTCTCTTGATAAGGTTTTGATGCATATTTTTTTCTTTCTTTTTTTCTTTTTAACATGGTGGGAGGTTATGAAATGATGGGAATGGCTCTGGCGTTGTGTTCATTTGGCCTGAATCTCGTATAGTGAGCTCGTTTGTATGCAATCTAGCGTGTGTGGGGCTGTGTGTATGGTGATATATAGAAGCCATTAGTGATTTATAGTAGGGTGACACGGATGGAAACTGTTCTTAAACGTGTAATTGAAAATTGATTTATAGAGACAGTGAAATCAGATATATGCACTGGTAGAGAGAAGAGAGACGGAAAAATAAAAAAAAATAAAAATAGAAAAAAAAGATCCTAAACTCGCTTCTAACTAAAAAAAAGCACTTCTCACGTTGCTTGATAAACGATATAGAAAAATAGAATGGTTGGCGGTAGTGTACATTATAGGTGAGGTTGTTGTAAACGGGTAGTGTTTTCGTGAAATTTGAAAATTTTAAAAGCAAAATTGACTCCCGAGACACAACTTAATTGAGGGGGAAGAAGAGAAGGAAAAAAAAATAAGGAGAGAGGAAAGATGAAAATGACTGCGCAGGCGCAATGGTGATGAGTAGTTGAGACGCGAGCTGTGGCGTATCAAGCGGGGGCGTTTCTCATGGGAATGGGCCCGAAGGCGCGGCGCTCGCTCAATTAACACGTCAACCGTGGCACCTGACGAGAGGTTAGCGAAAGACGACGACGATTCGTGTAGTGCGAGAGAAAAAAAAGTGTTTGGAAATGACGCAATTTGTATATTTCTATTTGCTTGTTATCTTAGCGTTAATTGAAACAGGTGGAAAATCGTTGGCCGGTTGGATTTTTCTTACACGGTCCATTTTCTCGCTCTATTTCATATACATGCAAAGAGAAGTTGATGATGCGCGTTGGAATGCAAATGCCCCGGCTCGGCATTTGGGTGAAATTGAACTTCATTTATTCATTTCCTCCGTCGGCCGTCAGAGGCGCTCGTTTTATCTGCATTGGCCCTCCCTCTCCACCTCGTCTTCCTCTCGGCTAATATGGACGTAAATTAGCCAAGCTGTCAAAATAAATGCTTATTGCATCGAGAGCTCGATGTATAAATCACGCGCACGCGCAGCACAGATCGTGTGCGCAGCTTCTTCACGCGCCAAACATCACGGGACACTAGTTTATTTCTCACTCGAGATGATGTCATTACCAAAAAAGAAAAAAAAGATTTTTTTCTAGAAATATAATTCGATTTTCAATTGGGCCTGCATTTGACTGATGTCGAGAAATTTGAAATTCCTCGTGGTTTTGAATGATAGAAAAAATCAATTAAGGATTCAAAGAGTTGACATCTTCATTGGCCGGCCTTGATCCATGCGTGGGGAGTGTGGGTGGAAAAGGAAACAACGTAGAAAGAGAGATGGCCCAGTCATCCAATGGTTTTTCTGCTTGGAAACAATACGCTCAATGGCTGACAAGTTTCAGCAATGGGCCGTTAGAGTCTGCTCCTGCCATTACTCTCGTCAACCCCTCTCTACCACTCACCCTGTTTCTTTCTCCCCTCCCCCTCCTCCCCTCGTGGCTCCCATCCCCTCTTTGCAGGGCAATAGAAAGGAAAGAAGGACACTTTAGTTGTATGTGTTTCTTCAACCTCTCCACAACGTCCGATTGGTGAGGCTGTTGAATAAGCAGGAGTTAAGGGGACCGTTTTATCTGCTTGCACGCATCCATCGGTTGCTAAGTGAACGAAACGCCTGGTCACAAATTGTCCCTAAGTTTATTGCCGTCTGTGATTATTTAACCGATGTTTGAATCGATTTTTGCTTTCACGTTTCACTCGGGATACAACAAAAAATATTTTTTCCTCTCTCTCTCTCCTCGTTTAGAAGAAACACGAGAGAAGGAAAATGGGAAAGTTTACTATAGGAAGGTCGATCGACACGAATCGTATATCTATGAGCAATGGATTTGTAATAGACAAGTGAGACATGTGACGAATTGCTTCGCTCGGAACGAAGGGGCCGTGGAATGGGACTGGTGAAATGATCAGTCGTAAATTTGGTGAGAGAGAGAAAGAGAGAATGGGGGAAAAGCGAGCGGAGCATTTTGCAAGCTAAGCAAATAAAAGGTTAATTGAATTTATTCATTTTGCGTAGGAGAAAACGATGGTATTTTTGCCAAGGTGTGTATATAATAGGTCGGTGTTTGTTAGAGGTTTTGATTAAAGATAGGGAAAAGGAAGAGTCTGTTGACCCCGTGGCTCGGTTTGTGTGTCGCTTGCCTCTTGTTAATTTGTCACTGCGTTTCCGCCGCAAGCAGGCGCGATGTCAGGGGTAGGAGGCGCGAGTCTTGCTACCCTTCTCCCCCTAGTATCCGCCATTCACGGCCCGATGGTGGCGAATTTAGCTGTCGTTAATTGTCGTCTTTGGGCAAACAGCTCTGGCTGCCGCCTCATTACGCTGTTTATGATTCCATCATAATATTTCAAATGGCCAAGCTTTGCTGGTGTCGTTTGAGATTCCGAAACTGTTAGACATTCTTGGGTTCCACGAGTAAGCACACACATACAGCAGCTGCTAAGTCCGTGTGTGGCCGCCCGTTCCTTGCAATTGGACATGGAACACTTCAGGCCACGGCTCGGTGGCTTTTATTTGCTAAATGTCAGTAAATCTTGGCCGTGCGCTTTGCTGCAATTATTGATTTGCCAAAGAGCGAGAAAGAGGAGCGAGTCTAGTAGATGTACGCTGGTAATTAGTGCGTGAATCTATTGGAATCTTTTTCACGTCATCTGGAGAAAGTTAATGTAAATTTGTAACACCTGGTTAAAAGATGACAAGTTCAAAAGCGGGACATTTGATAATTACGTGAGAGTGGGATTTGGGCGTGGCTTACGTACACCTGTCGCCTTATTCCTCAACATATCCGGCTTTTCTTTGCAATCTCGTCATGTGTAGGTGTAACACACAAGCAGGAAATCCCCGTACACGCTTTGTACACATGCGTCTGCAATGCAGCTATACTTGTCAAACCGCTGCACTCGCTTTGTATCGATATTGTATAATGAGTTGATAGACAAGTTGTTCTTTTATAGGGGAAAAAAATAAAGAAGAAAAAAAATGTTTCAGGGTGCAGGAGCAAACTGCTGTGAGCCAACTGTCTCCAGAATTACAAGAAAATTCAATCAGGGCTCCCGTAATTCACAGGCCAGACAGCTTTAATGTGCGCTGGGTGTATGTGTGTGTGTGAGAGTGTGGACTGTGGACCCACTGGTCTCTGGATGAACAGCCCACTCATAAGGAGGAGGGAGAAAACAAGAAAACTTTTGTGATCCAACGATTGTGATCATAAATTGCCTTTTTTCGAAAAGGAGAAAAAAAAAAGTTCCTTTATTAGTCCTTCCTATCTACGACCAACACACACAAACCTCACGTATAATCGCAATGTGGTACGTAGTCTGACGGAAATTAGTTGAAGGAAACAGAGAGAAAGAGAGAGACCCCTTTTGTGTTTTTTCCAACCGAATGAAACAAAAACTGTTTTATTTTTAAAATCGATTTAAAGAAATAAGTATATAAATGGAACAACGTGGAATTAACGAGATAATTAATTTAGATTGAAATTTACACGCTTACAAATTAGTCAGAAAAACCTGATGATTTCATTTGTTACAACTTAACTCCTTTATACTGTACGTACGTTATGTTTGTAACGACTGTAAAATCGATTATTCAATCCCCGGAAGGCGTAGTGTTTTCGCTGTTTGCTTTGATTTTTATTTTATTTATTTATCATTTTCGGTAAACAGTTTATTTATTTTGATGAATTTGTTATTGACTAGACTGAAAGCAAATTTTTTTCTCATTGATTGGAAACAAATAATCTGGTGAATGCTAGCTGGAATTGCTCTGTCTGTTTCATCTTGGCACGAGTCTTCTTTGGTGATGTGGGTGAACTTGTCATATCGCTGACTGTAAGGGAGAAGAGGGGGGAAGTTTGCGGTACGATGATAGGGACGGGAGGCGTTTGAGACTTTGCCAAATAGCTACTACTATGGTGGTTTTCAACTTAAGGCTTTTGATCAGTCTAATGATGTGATGATGCAGTTGGAAAGGAGTAATTTTTTTCCTGCTTGGGTACGCTGAATTTGAGATGGATACAGAGAAAATAAATGGCAAAAATGCCAGTTTAAACTTTTATTTTCCGGGAAACTTTGATTTGGATTTCACTTTTACTAACCTTCACCTCAGCGTCACACTGCAATGCAGAAGGCGCGTGATAATTGACCATAGGTCACTTTTGCGCGGTTTCACGTGGTCTCGCTTGTCTTGAAGTGGTAGTCATCATCGCATGGATGTGTCTGTTGAGGCACCACCGAGCGGATATTTTGCGCACCAGATGTCGCCCTAATTAATGTCCACTGCCACTCAACTACGGATCAAATACGCCAAGAATTTGGTTAATGCAAGTCCCAAGTTTAAGTCGTACGCAGTATAACGCCCATACTTTATAATAGTATATACATACGTATAAATATATTTATAAAATAAATTTTTTTTACGTATTAGTTTATTTTATGTTTGCTGTTTATTTATCTCGATTCTCGCCCAAATATTTTTTATTTTTCTTTCTTTTCTTTTCTTATAATATTTTCTTTTGGAGGTTTAGATGTGCGAGGTCCGCGACCCCTCTTTGATTTCTCTCATCCATCAGTCAGTTTGTCGTCTTCTATCGCCTGCTTGTTGATGGTCTATGGGAAATCCATGTCCAGCCAAGTAGGAGGAGGTTGAGTGACCAAGTTTATGGTACCGCATGGATCAAGGGGTCATCTTGGGCTCTTAGATTGTTGCGTTGGGCCCAGCAACACCAGGGCGATTAATTCTGCTGCTGGCCGATCCGTGGCGCCTCTGACAGGCTCGCGAACAGACCGTAAATCGCGTGTCCACACCTCCAGCCTTCGTGTCCAGTGACGGAAACGTTTGCACGCGCGCGTCTAAAATAATGCCTTCGCCGCGTTCGACAAGCAACGCTGCTTGCGATGGGTTTGGCTATTTATGGAGGTTTGCGCGCCAACTTGTGGCCTCTAGGGCTAACCCCTCAGTCTTGGCAAGACGCGCGGTGAACGCCATCGTTTATTTCATGGGATCGTCTTGCAACGCCCACCTCACTGGACAGTGGTCAACAAGAAGAGAAAATTGATCGCTTTTATCGCGGCCCTGATTTAAAACAACAGCCATAAAACAGGAAAAGTGATTAGCATCTCGTGATTTACCAACTTCCCGCGTTCTGTCTCGTTTCCATGCCAACTACTGAATTAATGAAGTATGATTTAAGCGGTCAAGTTCACGGCCTTTTGCTCGACATACTGTTAGCCGAATATACAGTTTTTTTTCTTTTTCCCAACCCCTTTACCCCCTTTTCCTTGGCCTTCTTCTATTTTTCTTATCTTAAAACGCTTGGCGCTTTGTAACCTCCGTTGTCACGAGCATTCGCTAATTGTTTCGACGCCAACCGACGCACTGATAAGAGAAAAGAAGGGGAAATGGTTGCACCATTAAAGATGGCGTACCGAATAATTGGTCCTATTTGATGCGTCGGACACCGATCGAATGTTTGTAAACCTCGAAGGAACGCGTAACTGAATGTAGCTTCATTTTAAAGGGAAACTAAACATCGATCCAAACTGAGCCGAGTCGAGGAGAGAGAGAGAGCAAGGTGGGAGTAGCGTGTCATGTCCACTTGTGAGAATATTTTTCACAAGCAAATTTTTCTTCTCTTTTCTTGACATTTGTTGATTGTGTCACACACGAGGCCTAAGTGTGACGTGTCTCTGACCAGCGCATCCATTCCCATTTGACCATGTCCCTTCCGAGATAGGATGAAGAATGAAGTCTCTCTACTATCGAATGAGATGAAGTGCCCTTTTTGATGCCCCACGGGGTTTTGGCTTGTCTTTCTGCTCTACTTTTTTTTCCCCCTTTTATATATATATATATTTTTTTTTTCTTCTTTTTCCTTTTTTCCCCCTCTGCGTCTCTGTTGAATGGGTAAGGTGCGATTGACAAGTAGACAGTCGTTCGGTGAAAAGTGAAGTCGCTCGAGTCTGTTCGGCTGCTGTCAGGTGGCTGCCCTCAATTCTGCACTGCCCACAGACGTTGCGTTTGTCAGATTCCTGTCAGCACCAATTTATTCCTCACAAGATTGTTTTTTCAAATTTTTCTTTTTACTTTTTTTTTACTTTGGTTTGAAGTAAAAGTTTAGTATTTCTAACCATATACTGTATCTTGGTTTTCAGTTTTCATGTCGTCGTCGTCGTAGTGGTGGGGTGGATTTGAAAACGAGTGGGGATGGGTGACGGAGAAGTGGGATCAGTAACGTCCACTAAATACATCATAAATTTTCATTATAAAGTCGTGAGGTCTTTTTGACATTGACAGGGCATTGTCCGATTTGATTGGGGTTCTTGTCGTCGTCATGACGACCGTAGGGAGCTGGGTGCCTCCTCATTAGAGACGAGCGTGGATGACAAGATGTCAGGTGATTGATCGGTGGCCGGAAAGAGCCAAGAGATGCCTTGTGGGAATTAGTGAGGGGGATAATGATGTCCATAAGGCCCTGGAATGTCGCTGACAGATTGACGGCTAAGGCACGTCGACCAGCGGTCAAAGTCCCGGGTCCACCTAATTAAGAGTTATCGTGTTAAATTCGTGAAGATGAGAAATGGCGTCAAAAGCGCACTGGTCATTTGTTATTTGGCAGTGTCCTTTTGCTGTCACTTTAACCGACCGACTAATTCGACGATGACCAATTCACGTTAAGGTGACCACTAGTGGAAAAATTGAGTTTCACAGCGCGCGCTTGAAGTTATGGCTCCTTGCAGTGGCGTCCGTTGGCGCGTAAATTGTTTTAACTCCCGCTTGTGGAGCCCTTTTGCCAGCCAGTTGACAGTGAAAGGGCCGTTCATCAGTCGGATAAAGTGGAAATAGTTTGAAAGAAGACAATTTCAACATTAAGCTTAAAAAAAGATGGGGAAAACTGAAATGACTCGACTGGTCGTGTGGTGTGGCGTGGTATGGCGTGGCGGTAGTGGTAGTGGTAGTGGAGAGGGACGGGAAACGAAGGGAATAGGAAGGGAAGGGAGAGCGGAGTTCAATGTTTGATGTTGCAGGTGCGGGGTGAGAATCGAGTTGATGGAAGGGTGGCAATGTTGGCGGCCCGCTTTCGACCAATTCGAGTCAATTGCTTCTCGCCTGATGTCCATTTCCATTTTACGATTCTTCATCTGAGACGCGGTCGGAACTCACAGCCTTTCTCCGTGGCAGGAGATGAGGCGCGTCTTACCACCATGCGTTCCTACACTCTCTTTACAACGAAACGCGTCGAGAATCTCTAAACAGAATGCGTTTATTTTCCACCACAAGACAGCACGAGCCTTTTGCTTACAGTCGAAAGGGTTAAAGACGAGTTTCCAGTCGATCGATGTTTTTCTAAGGTGGTGTGACGACCTATCGAAGTGACGGGTCGAGAAGGTGTTGTAAAGAGGGCGCTTTCCTATTTACGGCCAGCGTCCACCATCAGATAGATGATTGGATCTTGTGGTCAGTCGCCACTTTAATCAAGCAGAAGGTCGGCCAGCGAGGGGGGTGGGAGTAGATGCCCAAATGGGAATTTATTGTATTTTAGCCATGTATTGTCCATGTTATTTCCTGGCCGAGGAACAAAGTATGTTGAGGCGTTTCGCATTATGTAAACGGTTCCTCCCCTCATTTCACCCTGCAACCGAAGGAAATAGCTGGGATTACGCGCGCCTCGTGCCTCAAATCTCGAACGGCGCGAGACAAGGGCCGAGAAGCGAGGCCATGGCCATCACCACGAGACCTCATCACCATCAGAAGCAAAAGTGATGATGCCCAAGGCAAAGCAAAAGTCGTGAGGTGATGCTGGTTTTTTTTTCTTTCTCTTCTCTCTCTCTCTCTCGGTCTCTCTTTAAAGATGACTACCACCAAATGGAAAAATGAAGTAATTTTTCTAATCCTTTGAAAAGGCCGAATATGTTTTAGTTGCAATTAAACTCTCCGCGGGAGGGATTAATAATTGGGAATTATTGCCATCGCTATTAATTGGTTATACTAAGAGATGGTTGGTTGGTAGAAAGGGATGGCGGGAGGATGCAAGTCTGTGGAAATTGCTTTTATTCATGAACAATTTGTCAAGTCACACAAACTGCTTCACCCTTAACAGAGCTGTCAGATTGCACTAAGTTGGTTGGAGATTATATTATTTCTCTCTTTTCTCTTTGTTCCGAGACAAAAGCACATTGATGCCCGTGTCAGAACTCAAATTAAATGGGCAGACGCCTGCGTCTGCTGTTGCGCTACTGCATTGCTACTCTCTCTCTTCCCTCTTCGTATTGTATCGAAAAGTTGAGCTCTGATGTGAACACAATAAGGGCCTGTGATAACGACAAAAGCCAATACCTTACTCTTGTTGTTTGGTGATAAAATCGAGTCATTTGTGTGCTCTTAACTCTTTTCATGCTTAACTGATTTGTTTGCAACGCGATACATGTTCACTGTTTATTTTCACATTCCATTTTTCCTTTTCTTTGTTTTCTTCCACTTCTTCTTTGCTCGAGGATTCATTACGTGCCGAGTGGAGTGGTCATTGCATGGGCGGATCGAGTTGTTGGCTTGGGCCGCCAGGCGACGCTCATTCATTTCCGGTCCACCTTTGGGACAGATTTGGCGCGAATTTCGGGTGTGGCATCATACGTCACACCTCTGATGGTCACCTCGGGGCAGCTCAACGAGCAAATCAAAAGGGAGCGTGAGCAAAAGCCGATGAAGATGGGTGAGTGGGATATTAAATCAATTTCAACGTTTTTTTCTCTTTTTTTTTCATATATATACACACACACACACCATATATATAAATAAACTCAAATCTGTTAGCTGGGATTTCTATAACCTGTCTCATTTTTAACCAACGACAAAATAGATACAGGAAATTGCAATTGTTTTTACAAACTTTTTTTTTATTTCTTCCTACAATGAAACTTATTTCTTTCCTTTTATTTTTTTCTCGGCCTTTCGTGTTAAATTATAGCTAGGATAAAAAGAACATTGAGGTCAAGTAGAGTCCCTTTGAGTTACGAGGACTGTTGGTCGGGGGGCCCGTTATTGAAACCTCCCACGCCACCCTTGAATTGCGGTCATCTTCACTGAGCGATAGGCCTAATTCGCCTGACATTTACTATGTTAGAGACGTTCAATTTATCGGGAGACCGTGACTTATGATCGTCCGTGGACGTTGGTGTCCGGCTGTTAGCTTTCTCCGAGACAAATTTCATCCGCGGTTCGTCACCGTCCATTTCCCCGCTTTCTAACGGAAGAGAGCTTTCACCGTCTTTCACTCGCCTAGTATTGGATAAAACATAAATTAAATCATTTTTTTTCTTTCTAAAAAATGTTAGTAGAGATTTTTAATTCAGAGAAAAATCGATATTTTCCTACTTTTTACGTGTTTACATTAACTTTTTTCTTTTTTTTTTTCATTTCATGTTGTCTTCGTGTTCAAAAATCAAATTGGCACAGTGTGTGTGATCTCTCGTTCACCCTCCGTTGTCCACTAGAGTAGGTGGATGAGAGGGCAAAACGAAAAAAAAAAGAGGATGTTAAGCCGCCATTTTCTCTCGCGGCTCCAAATCCAATCAGGGAATGCGTTAGAGCGGCTTCACTTTAAAGCTGTATCCAGAGTCAAGGGAAAAAAAATAAGTGTATCATTGGACTAGCCACTGTCCACTGAAAATGTCAATTCGTCATGAGTCTAGGGAAACGCGACAGGAGCGCACGGTGCGTCTTGTTTTGATTCACCATTTAGACCTTGTTATTGCACGCAGGTATTCATGGGGCGATAGCGTGGAATCGATGGTGGAATTCGTTGAAACGAGAGTGTTGGGGATTGAACGGATAGGAGGGGCGCGGGGATACTCTGGATTGTGATTGTAGTAGAGGGAGGTGTGGGGGTGGCAATCCTTTTAACCTGTTTATGTTGGCCAGGAGTTGATGGGGGAGCCGAGTGTGGTGCTGTGCTGTGCTGAGGCATTCTTTCAATCACACACCCGTCATTTCCTGTGGATACTGTCGTCTCCCAGGCAACCTCATCTTGTCAAGGTGTGGTTTCCATGGAGACGGTGGACTTCAATCAAGCTAAGAGCAATCAGAGCATTGTCTGTTGATGTCGTCAAATACAGCATTTTTCTTACCACCCGTCTTCGTGTCTGATCCTCTTGAAATCATTAAGAAACCAAATTTCCGTGTAAAAATGTACTTTTTCTTAAACTCCAAAACTCCCTCTTTTCCAATGTTTAGTGTACGTGTTAAATAATTAATTGCATTTTGAATTCTCTCTGCGTGATTTATATCGTTCTATATATAAAACACAGAGAGGCATGCACACAAAATGTCGTTAATTTTAAGATTTCGATGCTCATTATAATTATTATTTTTCCTTTGTGGTTCGAAGAGATAAGCATAAAGTGTTGACAGAAAAATTCTTCTTCATTTTTGATTTATTTCTATCAGTTAAAAGTTGGGTAAATGAGTAAATTATTTGCTCGTTTTCTATTCCTTAATCTAGACTGCGAATGCAAGGGGCGAGTCATGGGTCGAGACACGGATATATTGACTCTGGCAACGGGAAGATGGGAAAGGAAAGGAGAAAGTGAGGGAGTCTCCCGAGGGTGGGTTGGCCAAAGTGGTGTGAAAGCGAGGTTTCCATTCTCAGTTGGAAAGCGGGGTGCTTTGATTTAAGACGGGCCAGTTGACTGGTCGTAAAAATGGACGAGTGGGTTGGATGCTGTTTCTGTCACCCGTTTGTCTCTATGACAACAAGACGATCTCATGGGGTGAGCAGAAAATCTCCATGGAAACGGGATGGCGTTCAAGTTTGATGGACACAACCTGTCCTTGTCGGATCTCTACGGACCAGTAAAAGTGCGCCTTTCCCCTAAAGACAAGCGGGAGGGAGGAAGTAGGGGTCTTGGTGGAAGGTGGTTGCTCGACACTGCGATTGGTCAATGCCAGGCTACCGGTGTCATCCGTACAATTCATGTTGGCTTTCATTAGAATTGGAATGTCTCTTGCGCTAAGCTCTCATTACATGTGGACGGCGACTGGAGCGATAAACATTGCAAGAGGGAATGGGCCCATGGATCACGGCTTAATGGGGGATTTCAGACGGCGGTGGGAAACGAGGGGGTGGCTGCAGGAGGAGCGGGGAGAGAGCGAAAGAGAGAGAGAGAGAGAGAAGAGGCAAGGAGGATATTCATCTGAAGCACCGTCGAAGACAGCTGAGAAAGATGTCCGAGTGTGTCCCGTGTCACTGAGAACGGAGAATTACAAGAGTGTTGAGATTGTAAATTTTAAAAAGGTGCGAATTCGTTCAAATTAAAGATGAGAAGTGCCAGGGAAAACGTTAGTAGAGTGTATGGCGAGAGAAAAGCGATCTAATAAATATTGGTCAATGGATACTTGTATTATTGCTATAGCCATGGTAGTTGAATTTGATGAATGGTTCGAGGTAGGACCACAACATCCCCGCTACCATCCCCCTAAACTCGCATCTTGCACGCGTGGCAAATAAATAAAGAAGGAGGCATGGGGGCCGTGACGATAAAAACGCCACGAGGAAGGGGTCGGTCACCTTCAAACGTGGTGAGAAAGAGCGGAGGAGGGTCATCGTGATAAGTCCGCTTCACCTAACATCGGAATATGTCTGAAAAGGAGGAAAAGTGGCAACAACAAACTTGAAATTGTTTATGTTTTCAGATTTTTTTTCGTCCCCTCCCTAACTACAGTGTATTTTTTTCAGAATTCAAAATTGAGGTTGAATTGGACTCGTTTTGGGTTTTAATTGGAAAGAGTTAAAGTTGACATGGCCGAGTTTTAGGGGCTGATGGATTTCACGAAAGGAGTTTAATTACTGTCTAAGCTGCAATCAGCTCGTAACCAAGGCGACATTGAAGAGATTGGGGGTAAAAGAGGAGTTTGTTGTGTTTTTTTTTCCATCTGGCTGAAGTGTTGGTGAGGAGGCGGGAAGAAAATCAATTTCCACGCAGATGGAGTGTGCACCTCCCTTCCATTGCTCGCTTCCCCTCCCATGCCTCTCTCGCCTCCCGCCGGTGCGCGGTGCTTTACGAGCCACGTGACGTGACGTTTAGTGGCCATCATTCACACCTCCATTGGACACTGGAGAGACAGCATAAATCGTGAAACGCTTGTGTGCTGCGACTTTGTTGCGCCTTTTAATCAATAACAGCCCAAGGAAAGTGTGAGGGAGGCAGTTGGAAGGGCAGCAGTCTCTGTTTTCTCCACTAGAAGGTGCGCTACAAAATGATCCCCCGCTGCTACAATGTCTCAGGTGGGCGTCACACGACTCCCCAGGCCATGTTTCAATAAGTAGTAGATCTACCCTCCCCTTTCCACCTTTCCCGCCCAACTTCCCAGAAGTCGACGGATTGCGCTCGAGAGTTATGGAAGCATTTTGAGATGCGGGCCGAGTCAGGAGGCTGTTATAAATCACTCAAGCCTTCTCTGTATACGGTGGCCCTGGTGCAAGAGAGAATATAAGATGCCACCCCCGCCAGCGTCCTGACCTCTCCACCAACGGGTCACCTGTCGTAAAGTCCAGGCCCCTCCCCAGTCTCTGCCAACTTAGCTTACCTTTTCCAGTTCTGTGTGTGTGTGTATGTGTGTGGTTGAAAAGTTTGATGGCCAGCTAAATTTTTATGATGTTGAAAGCACTTTGCACATTGTATCACAAGAGGTTAGCACGAGGTTAGCCGTCATGGCAGGCTTAATTTAATTCGTGGAAAAAGGATTTAGCTGCTACGTGTGATTAAAATGAAAGGTTTGTGATGGAGGTAAAATGGCAATGGAATTTACGAACTGCTTTTTCCTTACTTTTTTATTTTTATTTCCTGTAAGAAAAATATTTTAATTTCAATCAATAAAAAAAAAAAATTTAATAATTTTTTTGCCCTCTAATTAAGTGTTGATATACGAATTAATATCATGGTGTTACTTTGAGTTATATATAAAGAACCATTTCTTGAACGCAGCCAATTAGCAGATCTCTTGATTGACTTGCTTGCACTCCCGCCTTCGTTAACGCGTCGTTGCCTTGAGCTTGGGGGCTCTTTTTTTCCCCTCTCGCTTTTTTCTCTTTTTGTTTATGCCTCTGTCTCCCGTTCCCCTGATGCGCTAAAAAGCGAGAAATAATTTCCTCGATATTAACAAGCCTGTGCCTATTTTTTTCCCAACACTTTGGTCGTCTTCAGAATGCGTCAATCAATAAACTGCTGTAAAAAGGAGGATTTGAAATCATCACTGCTCTTGATAAGGTATCGGGTGAAAGAAAATGAAAAAGATAGAGAATATGTGAAGAATGAATGGGTTTAAAGATTCCCGGTTTGTAATTGCTCACCCTTCAGTCGATATGCAACTTTGTTGCCGAGCCAAATCACACTCAGTTTAAGTTTACGATGAAAGGAAAAAAATAATGACGCTAGCGCCAAACCTCTGCCATTTAAGTGGCAAAGTTGTTATCAATTAGGACAGTTCATCTTTAAAAAAAAAGAAAAAAAAGATTTCCTCCAAGACCAGCGTACACTTTAAAAAAAAATTACGCCCCCATTACAACGTATTGTTTCCATAGTGTTTTAATGCGGTTTATTATAGGAAGTGCTGATTTTTTTTCTTTGAGTGCCACTCATTTGAGCTTTTACGAGAGGAATTTGAGCAAGGGGAGACTTAAAAAAAAAAGAGGGGGTGAGGAGAGTTAAGGAGGGAAAAAATAGCAAGTGTGCGCGATTCGCCACTGAGCGGCGCTGACAAATTATTTAGGCGCGCCCAAAGTGTCTCACCTTTCGAAACTCTCAAAATGTTGCCTCATTTGTAAAGCCTTAAAGTCGGTGAAGTGATGGGAGTAGGGCGAAAGAAAATTGTGTAAACATTTGAGTTTGACGGTGTTGGAGTGAAGTCAAGTTGCGTGCGGGTTTAACAGAAATAGAATTAAGGAAAGGGAAATGTGCCAAGTAAAATTACACTAATGTCCTTATGACTGACTGACTTGTGGCACTCAACTGGTACTGGAAACTCGAATAGATAACTTGAGCTTAAGTTTAAAACCGTTTACAGTTTGGCGAAAAAAGTTAAAGCTTTTTTAAGGTCTCATCAATATAAAAGAGAGCTATTTCTAAGACAGTTATAGTTAAGAAATGTTGGTTAAAGCGTGATTTAAATTTTTATTAAGTTTATATTTGTTTTATGGATTTTTTACAGTTCTTAGGGAATTTGTTTGCGCAATAAAAATAGACTAAAAGTTGTTTACAATACTTCGGAAAGATTATTGTTAAATTATTAATGGATTAAAAATACATAAAATAAAGTGTTATTATGTCCACCGTACAATGTCTTGGGGACATTAGTCACGTGTCATTTTGGGTCAGGTGAGCTCATTAAATGCAAAATGGTTGATGACCCCTCACATAGCCTGCGCAGCCATATTTTGCTTTTGTGTAATTAAAAATAGCAAGTGAAAGGGTTAAATATTGGTCGAGTGACCCCTCATACGTGGCAAAATGGAGATTAGTCTAAATGCAAATAATTTTCATCTCCCCGGTTAATTTTAATAAGTTAATAAAGAATGGGTCTCGAATGGTGGTCATCTAAATGTCCCTCAGGCTGCTTCTAATCCGATAAGGGACAGTGTCCACACTGGGCATAAAAGACTAACTGGATGAAGGTCCATCTTTTGCCTTTGCCTTCGACGACCAAGGGCAATGTAGACATAACCCAGTGAAGAAAAGTCAATTTGACCAGTGTGGACTTTGGAGTGTGCGTGGTAGACGGAGGAGAGTGGTGAACCCCCTCGTCATAATGTGATAGTTCTCTTGGCCCATAATTGTCAATCCAATTCCAAAAGAAGCGGAAAGTACTCACACAACTACTGACCTCATCTGTTCCACATAACCTTTTGCCTTTATATTTATTTTGGAATGTTTTTTTTTCTTTTCTATTTTTTATTTCTTTCTTAAAAATTTTGCTTTAAAATTACTACTACATTTTCATTTATTTTTTCCCTTCATTTCTTCATCTCTTCGTTTGATGAGTATTTTATTTCACTTGTTAAAATATGTTTTAATATTTTGCTACTCTTATACATTAGTGGATGAGGTCTAGGGGAGACGCTCCCTCTGCTGGGTTTTGTGTAGTGGCTTTTATATATCTTGACCTCTTCTCCCTCTTGGTCACCTGTAAGGGTGATTAGTTCTCGCAATTATCCTCAGAATAAACCGGCACATTCCCAAGGGCCCTTTTGACGTCACGTAAGGTCATTTCCGTTTGCATAAAGAGATATCCCCATGGTGTTGGCTGAGAGGGGAGTCGAGAAAATGGTGTCCACTCACCGGTCACTGTTGGGTCATAATTTACTTCAGTCATTCAAAAAGAAACCCCCACCTGACTAAGGGGAGGAGCTCGCGGGCCGTTTGGAATAATTTCGGCTTCGTGTCGACTTGCTTTTTTTCCTTACTAAATTTACTAACAGTTGGCGCTGCTGTTGAAATGGGGCCCCAGATGCGCAGTGACCATTGGTCAGTGAGTTTATGTTTTGATGGGATTTGTTGTTTCTCGGTTGCAAAATGGCGACACCCTCTTTTCTCTTTCCCTGGTGACTTTTCCCCTTCTTGTGATTTATGGAGTCGCCGCTAGGGCGTTGCAGCTCAAGCCGTTAATTAGGCTTACGCGCGTTTCGAAGTGGGGACGGGGAGAGAGGAACCGGCTTTGGCGACTCAGTCTCTGGTCGCACGCCGAGACACCCCGTAATGAATACGGTAAATTTAATTTGCGTTTTTGCCGTGATAAACTGACGGCCCCGACAGTGCAGTCAACATATTACAACCTTGGAGGAACCCCTCTGAGCTGCATCCGCTTAATGCTCTTTACGTACTGGCCAAAATATCTTCTTGCCACACCCCTTTAGATACTCGTAAATTATTTTTAACTTTGTCTTTTCCTGTCTAAAGATGGCGCAATTTACGATTGCATGAATTTTAATACAATGTATTAAATGCGTAACCCAGACCCAGCTTGTAGTTTTTCTTTCTTTCCGTCTTCGGTAAATTTTTTTAGAAGTTTTTTAAAAACTAAGTGGTGATTTAGTTGATTTATTAAATTTTCTTTGACGTGCTTGATGAGTGTGTGTGTGACAGCATGGGGGATGGAGATACGGAATGGAAAGGGGAGGTTATTTCGAAAGCAAAATGGCTTTTTGGGGTGAAGTCAGTCTCATGACCCTTAAACCACGTGCATGCGATCAGCATCGTGGGAGAGGCGGTCTCTTTTCTTGTTCGGCTTGGGTTTAAAAACATACGTACATATTGTATATCGTACGTGCACACAAGCATTGCCTTTGTGTATTGTTTTTATTTAAACAAAACGTTTGTTGTTATTCAATTGGACGTAATTCTTTTTTTATTCGTCGTCGTATAGACTCTACACCCGATGGTTTGATGGTCCCCCTTC
>JAQFZO010000528.1:0-23533 GCA_034695885.1 Geophilus flavus
GTAACCCCTTTTTCCTCCACATGTGTCTCAAACGTGTTATTTTGACCGGAAGAAGGCTGATCCACAACAGCAGGTGATCAACTTGTGTATTTGGTTTTGGGAAATTGTGATCCTAAAAAATACGTAATACTCCAATTACCTTGTTAGGATTTTTGGAGAAGAGAAATCCGAATGTTAGGAGGGCAATAACGCCGACAAAAGACATAATTTTTTCATTCCTTTTTTCACTGTCGATCACGACAAATATCAAAATACTGGTGAGAACCAATATAAAAAATACTCTAGAAATAAAAAAAAGAATTTATATAATTTTTTTTTTTTTTTTTTTTAGAAAAATGTGTTTTAAGATGAAGCCTACTTACATCCCGGAATAACGCCATCTACAAACTGGACGGAAAATCATCTCACAAAAACGTTCCGTTATGGAACATAATTTCTTTGAAACCAACTTCTTTACAACCAAGTTATAAAAAAGTCCAGTGTAGGCACATATGTTTACGAGAGTAAGGAATTTCACACCATCGCACCATGGTTTATCTGGAGACCAACTTATTGATACGGCAAATCCCCAATAAACAGTATACGCAATAAACAAGAGTAGTATAAGGCACCACTTAAGTTGGCTTTTGTATTGATCCCACAATTGTTTAAATTTATCGGAAAGAGCTGAAAGTTTCTCTGCACAGCAGATAATGTCTTTTTCTTCAGGGTCGTCAGTGTTCTCGCAGTCCTGCTGTTCTTCATCGCAATACGTGTCGATTACTATGTCACTCTTTAAAAAAAAAAACAGGAAATTAAAAATTGTGAATAAAATTCAGACTTTGCCTTAACTACTCTACTACTAAATTAATGTTTATATCTTTAGGTTACCTACCTTTAAAAGCTTCATATCTATCATCTTAATCGACTCATCAACTATTCCAGCCACTATTTTTACGTTATGCATTATGAAATTTCGATTCTTTCTTTTTTATGACTGAGTATTTCCTTTACGAAATGAGAGTAAAACGAGACGTTATAAAGTTCCGGGGATTCCCCACATTTTTAACGGTAAAGTCTGTTTGTGGTTTTATAGCTCGATAAAAGGAAGGAAGAGGTGTGTCTTACCACACCCTCTGTGATCAAATTTGAAATTTCAACCGAATTAAATTCAAATCGGTACGTAAATACAGCTGGATATTTAAAAAATATTCAAAACCACACGTGAATTAATTATACCGGTAAATACAGTTAAATAAAAATAATTAAAAAATAAATAGTACCTGATTTGACTGAAATGCTTGATTCGTAACCCCTTTTTCCTCCACATGTGTCTCAAACGTGTTATTTTGACCGGAAGAAGGCTGATCCACAACAGCAGGTGACCAGTGATCGTCCTCAGCCTTGGGAGTATATTTTCCTGACATGGTTTAGTCCAGAATGAGCAAACTACATTACTTATATAAAAACATGAAAAAAAAGCGTGAGTTGAAAGGGAATTCCATCATCGATTTTCAGACGTAACAAACTCGATATAGTGAGGTTTTTCTGTGAATCACTCTGCAGCAACTCACTTGACCTTGAACCTATAACAACCAAAGTCCTGGTTGGAGTCGTGCGACTGTTTGAGTTTACAAAGAAGGAAGTTTTTTGCCGAGGAAGTTTAAAATTATTTTTTTTCCACCAAGATTAACCTACTGTAGTAAACTTTCCAATGTGCAAGGATACACTGGAATTTACGCAATCATTGTTGATAATTCATTAAAAATTTGAAAAGAATTCCTAATTTAACGACCTTGTGCATAAAAATGCCAAATGAGCATTAAAACCTTAAGAAAGGAAACTAGTTACCATAGCAATAACAGGTTACAATTGTATCTGATTGATTTTTCACTGTAAAAAGATAAGACAGACATATTTACCTTCCTATTTTCTAAGAAATGTTTGATATGTCAGAATTTGGCAATCTGCTGATGCCCTCCATACCTCGATTTCGCGGTAAAAAGAGGTCATATCATTAAACGTTTGTTTCTACCTCATTTTATCAAACCTTCGGCTTGTTCTTAACATGACGTTTCGGATAGGGAAAAGTCGCAAAGTGACAACCGCGTAATTTTTTTTTTATGATACCTGCAGCATTTCGTCATCGACTTCATTCCGCTCGTAACAAGAAACTATTTTTATTGCGTTCATAAATTTTTAACTTTTATTTAACACATCCTACATTTGATAACTATATACATAATGAAAAATCCATTTCGGCACGACTCGTATTAATTTTTCTGCGTGAAATTTGAATAATCCTCTTTATACCAACAGCTGTCAGATGTCGATCTCTGGTAATAAATAAAAAGAAAAATGTTTAATTACTTCTGTAAATGTAAACAACAACTTGGGGTCATTATTATTATTATTTTTTGGTCACGCTGGGATAAATGTAAACAACTAACAACCAACATCCAAATAATAAAATCTGATTTCAGTTCGTCATCAAGGATAAAATTGGATCATATTTTTTATCCGTCAAAAGACAGCTGTACAGCAACACATGCGATAATTTATCATTGTTTTTCAGAATTTTTTCCTATAGTTTCTAGTATTACTAATGGAAAACTTATGTTTACAGTTTCGACTGTGAATAATGAAATATGCAGAATTTTAACAGCTGTTACATCATGTCCTGTTCTCATATTCCTAAGCGCCTGACATAAGTGGGATAACCGTCACATTGCATTACTCATCGATGTTTCTCACTCATCTCACCAGATGGAACTCATATTCAAACCCGAATAATCGTTATTACACTAGTCTACATCTGCTGCAATTTATCAAACTTGGTAGCAGGAAATCTAAACATCGCATTAAGCGTGTTAAATTCGATTTCACTTGTCACCAGCTTAACCAAAAAAAAAAAAAAATCAAACAAAGGAATAATAGAAATAAATGTACTTACAGATTTCTTGCCTCCACTCAAGCAAAAAGTGCAAACACGTTTGGGTGTAGTTTCATCGGAAAAAGAGAATTGATGTCTGAGGCAAGGTTGTTCCTGCAAGTCAGCGCCTGCCACAAGAAGTGTTGCCAGATGAGCAATGTAGCTCGTTGCCAGTCTGAGTGTCTCAATTTTAGACAATTTCCTGTCTGCGGGTTCGGTCGGGATGAGTGTGCGCAGCGTCGTAAATGCAGAATTAACACTATGAGTACGATCACGTTCACGAGCATTGGCTGCACATCTTTGTTTGGGCCCACCTCCATTGGTCACGCACGTCGGACTCGTCCACCGTCGAGGTGCGTGTCTACCGTTACTCGAATGATTGGAATCTTCGTTCATATTCCTCAGTTCGAACAAGGATGCCGTCTCGTTCATGTTTGTCCAAGCAAGTGTGTCGCAGTCACTGATGTGATGCACTTGAGTATTCGCCTTGAACGTCCGTCCCTAAGTATTCCCAGCTGATAGCAGCAGGCGTGGGACGTTCTCCCCTTTTCACATTTCGTGTGGTGACAGTCTTCATCCCTGTGGGTGCAACCGAATCCGACTCCCACAAACGCACCCCCACCGAGATGACTCTACTGTAACTGATTTAGGTTTCTTTTTTTTAAATTATAGAAAAAAATAAAAAGTAATGCAGTTGCGTCAACATTTTCTAAGTGAGAGATTTTTTTGGGGTTTCACACCATTGAAGAAACTGCGCAGCTAGAAATGTCAGTTTGGTTCATTAGTTTTTTTTTTTCTTTAGTAGTATGTGGTTGGTTGCTTGTATTAATGTCTGGAAAGTTATTTAATGAGTCGATAGGATTTGATTTAATTGGTTGGATAATTTTTTTTTTTTTGGAAAAAAGAAATGAATGTCATGTGTTGAACATCCAGCTGCGATGGACAGGAAGAGTTGATGATAAATGAGCATGGATGTGTACGCAGGTGGCAGCTGAGGAGGGTTTTTACTAGTAAAAGCTACGCGTTTTTCTGATTACAGGGGGTTTCGAGCAAACGATATTTAATCTGGGTTCGTTTTTCTGTAACGGTATTTTAAAAGTGTTTTAAAATTTATATTTGTTTTCAAAATGTGATGTTTTCTTGCAAAAATAGTTTAAAAAAATAAATAAATAAATTATTTTTTTGAAATTAATTTTATGCAAATTTATTATAATTATGAATGGGAACATCGGGCATTGCACCTTTCACAAACCCATCCGTGATTTATTACATTCAATTTTAACAAGAGCAAGTGTTCTCAATTGATGAACTAAATTTATAACGATACGCAGATAAAACAAAATGTAAGACAATGGACTAATAACTTGGGGGTGTGGTATCATTCCAGTCATTTTTTTTTCAAATAAACAATCTTGAGGTTCTTAATCCATCCAGCATGTAGCATAGCAGTTAACTGACACGAAATTAACAATGCCGGGATTACGCCTGAAAGTGTCTCACTTTTCTCGCTCCAGCTCCCCCTGCGGCCATGGCCTCCAGGGTATTCAGGTCAGTAATCATCTCTAAAAGCTAAGACTCTTTCAAATCTCGGCTTTTCATCAAAATGTTACCTTTAGGTTCTGTTGTGCTCTTTCTGTGCGTTATACGTGCTGCCTATGTCGAACTCACCAACACCACAACACCGGTTAGTAATGTTTCAACCCTTATTTCCACTACGACTCCTTTTACCGTGATGAATGCTATAAACATCACGGTAAGAAGCACGGCGACGACGATAACGGAGAAACCGATGGTTAAGGTGACTTCGAGAAGACCCACAACCACAAGTCCGACCACTACTACGGCGTTCACGGACAAACCGATGGCCAGGGCGGTTTATTGGACCACACCAAAAATGGGGAATATGACGCGACAATCGTCTTGGGATCGGAAAAATAATACGATCGATAGTAGTAAGAGTTCCTCATCCTTGTTGTCGACGTTGATGAGTTGGCCGATGATGTTTCAATCGGCTTCGACTCAAAAGTCAAATGCGAGTCAGAGGATTCCCAGGAATGGAACTAATAATACCCAGGGAAGACAAGCTGGTGGTGCGAGGTAATTATTATTTTTAAATTTTTTTGAGGGTTAAACTTGCGATAAATTATTCTTAAAAAATATATTGGGAATTATTAAGGGAAAATTTATGCAAAAACGTGAGTATTGTGTGTTTTCGTGCGTGAAAACAGTAAGTGGGGACTGTGTGACATTGACATTGTGACTCTCTAGCCAAATGGGTTCATGTAACGGAACAAAGAAATAAGATAATTGCGACTTACTTGCGAGATAATTGTTTACACCTACTTTCAAAATAAACTGGGTGTAAGCAATTAGGGAAATGCAAATTTGTTAAATACCTACAGACCTAGTCTTTTTATAAATAATAACCACCTTGTGTTTTTATACTTTCAGTCAACAACATTTCCATTATTCTCACTCAAATTACGAATCGTACAAACCACCAATGTACGAATCGAGCCCTAAATACGGAGATCACCACTACAAAGAAGTTCACACCAAATACTTGTACGCGCCACCCCCACATCCTCCACCACCACCAGATGGAGCATTAGCCCCTGTTTACCACCCACACGCCAAAGTCGCAGTCACTGCCGACTTCATAGAATTGAAATGTTCCGTTTACGGTGACTATTTACCGGTAAATTCAATATTTTTCACTAACAACTAAATTATCAACATTAAAACTTCTCATTTTTATTTATTCCAGCACATCAGATGGGTTAAACTAGCCGGTTTTAACCATATAGGTCACATGCTGTTTACGACAATAGCAGAGGGTCCCCACGTGATTTACGATAATTATCACTACGCTGTACGCTCTGATGGCCGGTGTTCCCGTCTCATCATCCGAGAACCAGATCCGAGAACACACTACGGCACTTATGAGTGTCAAGTGATGGTTCCTGGTGACCATACACATTCCGTGTCCAAAGATGATTTTGTGGTGGGTGATTATCACTGACACCTCTCATGCCCTAATTACCAATTTAACAATCCCGTGAATTAAAAGCCAGAATATGGGTCAGTACATTCAAAGCCGTATTTATATATTGGAGCAAGAAACTTTGTTATCTAAACCTTGAAATAATGCAAATTTATGAGATCGTTTATGAATAATTATGTTATTCACCCAAATTCTTAATTCTTCCCTGCCCTGTATATACGTCATCGTTATTATTGCTGAATTGTCCGTAATCTTACGCAATTGTGCATATATGAGCTAAATTAAATCAGTCAAGTGCAGTCAATAGTCAAAATTATTCATAAAACTGGTCGACCATTCTGCAGATTTTTGTAAAGATTCTTCTTGACAATTGGTGTGTACTGTGTACCACTTAAGTTATTTTAACCCACTGTCATCCAGAGCAGAAAGCATTACGGTATTTTACTGGCTTCATATTTCATCTTGGAATTTACATTTCATGGGGTTGATTGTAATTATTGATTACATACACAACTTAAAAAAAAAAAAAAGATTTCCAAAATCATTCAAAAAAAAATTCCATTCCTTTCCGTACTACATTTCAAATTTAGAGAGGTTAAAAATAGCACTTCCGGTTAAAATGGGACGTAGAAATTATTCGGGCATCAAGCTGTACACATCCACTGTGTGCATTGAAAATTACAATAATTCAATCCAACCGGAAGTGCCTTTTTAAGCCGCTCCAAATTGCAATGTTGTATGAAAATAATAAGTGAAATCCAGAGCTTTGATTTCCTAGTTTTATGTTTACTACTTGTAATTGTTTGTTTGCATCAAACAAAAGTCAGGAAGCAATATAATTTCCTGGTGTTAAATCTGTGATGTGTGTATCCGAGCAATTAGGCATCAGTGTTTCCTAATTCAAATTTTAAATATACTAACCCACATTTTGAATGTTTTGTTGCACTAACAACGAGTTTTTGATGCGGTCCTTCACATTCTATCCTTATTTCCTTTTTTTAAAAAAAATCCCAAACATCTCCAGATATCTTTTAAACTATGTGATTAAAATGAGTAAAAACAGATTCAAAGTTTCATGCTTCTCAATTTAATCATAAAATTCACACAATTCTACAAAAAAATATCTGCATTGTAAAAAAAACAACAAAACAAGGCAATAAAAAAAAATTACACTTATTTTAAATAAAATTATAAACAATTGCAAGATTTATGGAACCATACAGTCAAACTTTAAGTACGACATAATTATATACTGGTATATACAAAATCAAAATGTTGTAAGATTAATAATATTGAAAAATAAAATAAAAATCCCCTTTTTGTGTAGTGTGTGTTTGTATGAATATAACTATTAAGTGTTGAAAAAATACTGAATAAATTAAAGAAAAGTGGTAACGAATAACACAATATAGTCCCTTGGTGACGTGTATATTGCGAGTACGCTGTACGATTATCCTTCAATTACAAATACTGACAATAACACTGTGCAACTAATTTTTCGGGCGTGTTAAGAATAGGCTACTCTGCTCCACAAAGCAGCAATGAATCAAATCATCAGAAGTAAATAAAAACTTCTGAAATATGCATTTTCTAGAAAAAGTTATCCATTCATTTACTACTATTTAAGTTAAAGTTTTAAATCATTTGAGTGAAAAAAAAATTCAAATTTTAATTTAATATTAATTTGCAGTAAAATTTAAAATGGAAAAAAAATCATAAGACACGGTTACTTTTAACATTTTCTGGTTTCCTCTTTTCTTTTCGTTTTTGTGCTGGATGAAGGATCTGTTACACTATTATTTGGTACAAGAATCATACTGCCGTTCGAAGATTGCTGTAGCGAGTAATCACAAGATGGGAATGAGTTGCCGTCCGAATCACGAATCGACTGTGATAAGAAAATTAAATTGGGAATAAGAAAAATTGATTTTTATATATTTATACTGGCTGCATTCAAAAAATAAAACAAATGTAAAACTTTGTAAAATTTTTGCATTTTTCTGTCAGAATTTCAGTCTTTTTGCAAATATTTTACAAATTTCGACTTTTGTGACTATTTTTATACAAAAAATTTTGCAAAATTTTTTTTTTTGCAAAACTTTTTCTAAGTTTTTTTGTTGGGTGTTTTAGGGAATATTTCATTCCGGTAACTCGAAGTGGAATTGTGCGGCACTTATTGGAAGAACCGAATTTTCTCAACAGCAATGAAAAAACTAAATTCTCACAATTTGCCACCGCATTGGACCAAGTAATAAGTATGCATTTTACGGGAGTTCATGACGAACTAAAGGTAATTTCTTTTTTATTTTGCGTAAATAAATCACATCATTTATAATGAACTACGTAACCTCACAAATCATAATTATTTAATACTTCCCATTAGCTTTAAGCTTATTACTAACACAATTATTTACTTTGCCCGACCTGCAAATCCATTTTTTAGATAAAATTTTAAGCATGGTCAGTCTAAATTGTTTACTATTTGTGGGGTACACGATTGTGTGAAGCCAATTGTGCGCAAGTGCTGTGTGCAATGCAATATCGTGAAAAATAACATACTGGACACTTCCTTTTTTAAAAAACCAAACAGAAACAATATGAAGGAAATGACCAGGCAACCAGCAAATAGCAAAGATCACGACCACAAATATCATCACTTTCACTGCCCGCAATTTCATGCGATTTAAATGAGAGGAAGTCATCTGCATCCTGCGTATGTTTTTTAAGATAACTCGGATGACTTTATGATACATGACTGCCATTGAGATTAATGGAACTAAATAAGTCAGGAAAAAAGATGAGGTGAAATGAATGCGAGCAACGACTCCAGTTGGAAGGCAAAATGTCATTCCATTAGCGTCCTTAGCTTCTCTGTATAACAGACTGTCCTCTTTCGTCTCTATGAAGTAAATAGGCGAATTATATACGAGAGCGATGAGCCACATTCCGAAAATTATAAGTTTTCTGTAGTTTGACGTGTAGTGCGATTGCTTCAGATTGACGATGACTTGATAACGTTCGATAGCGATTACCAACAAGCAGAATGCACTGTTCACTATTGATGTTGAGAAAATCATACCGAGGATTTTCCGTAGGTGGCAAGACATGTTGATAGGTAAAAGTGCATATGGTGAGGAGAGGTAACCGATGTTGACAAACGAAAGGATTCCGCATATGAGTCCTGATGCACATATGGATGCTATGTAGGCATTCATCGGATGCAAGAGGCGACGATCGTGTGCCAGAGTTAAAAGTACGACGGAATTTCCGATTAAAATGAGGAATAAAGTGAATGCAGACACTACGCCTTGCACTACGCCATAAGCAAGCGGGATTTCAATACCGCTGAAAGAAGAATTGCTAGAGTTGTCCATTTTTTTGTCAAATGTTGGACGACTGGGTGTCGATGCGTCTCTTAAACCGACGCACTATTTTGCACTAAATTGCTAATACTGTACATAATAAGCAATAAGATACGTTTAGATAAAGTATTTAATTAAACGTTCAGTAATCTCGCGTGTCATAACATACTCGTACTTGTCATTAAAAAGGATTGGTTACTAAGGGAAATTTGATTGATGTTATTAATCTTGCCGAGTATTTGTTTGTGCTCGGATCAATGGTGTGTACACACACACTTTTAATGCACGTATTTTTAGTTTTTTTTCCATGATCAATAGTGGTAAATTTTACTTTTATTTCCAACAGCATCTTTTCATCCCTCTAAATCCCAATGCCGAACCGAAGCAATTACGCAAAATGAGTGTACGAGATCGATTGGATAACGAGTTTTGGCTTCTGCAAAAGCTATCAATCATCTTAGAAAGTGCCAACTTTTTTGAAGTGCCTTCGCACGTAGTGGATAAAATTACCTCCCCTCGTGTTTTTGATGGTGTCAAGGTAACAATTAACGACTTTGTTTTTGTTTGCATTTAAAGAAATATTTTTTATTACTTTTGCTGCTTTAGGTTTCATCAACAAGAGAGAATTACGCCGTTTTAAGATTATGGGCAATTGGTAGAGAATTAACCCACCTTCCAATGCCGTGGTATGAATTTTACGCCCGTAAAATGATTGCCCGTTATTTTCCCCAAGTGGAAGTACCAATAAGACTTCCCCAAAAATACTTAAAACGAGTAGTTGCAGCAATAAGACTGAAAACCGACTCCCGTCTTCAGATCAAAGCCTTTCGAGATATACCAGCTTCACGCCTGCACTTGGTTTTACCCGATGGTCGCTTGGAAATGACACCCACGACTAAAGTTTCAATTGTAGTGTCATCTTCAGTAGTAGCCGCTGGTGCTTTGAGTCAATACGTGTCGTATTTAGCCAACGTGGACGTGATATGGCCAATTACTACCGCTTTTGTTTCTAGTATGGTTCTAATCCGTCAGTTGATGAATTACTCGAATAAGTGCAAGTTGCATTTAGAAGAGTTACACAGAACCCAATACTTTAAAAATGTTGCTGGTAGTAAAAGTTTACTAGATGCTCTCGTTTCTCGTGCAAGAACTGAAATTTTTAAAGAAGCACTCATCACCTACTCATTTCTGCTCACCACTAGACCTCCTTCAACTTCTGGTAAAAAGAGTTATCAACAGGATGAAAGGGATTTAGGTAAAATACTTTATTTAAAACTCATTCGAATCGGTTTTAATAAAAATTTGTTTTATTAGGTGGAATTCCCAAACCACTTCTTGAGAAAACAATCGAAGCATGGGCTAGAAAAGTGTTTAACGTCCAGTTAGATTATGATGCGCACGAGTCACTTAATTTTTTACTGTCACTAGGCCTTATTAGCAAAGATAAGGAATCTGACACCTACAACGCACTGCCGATAGAAAATGCATTGCGTTGTCTTCCAATGAATAGTCGGGATTTGACATCGGAGGAAAGCGATTTGTTAGAGGGATATGACAAGGATGTGATTCTAGATGACCTCGTAAAAGAAGAACGACGTCTTAAGCGATATGGTTGGAGATGAAAAATTGAATTGTATGACTGTAGGGTTTAAAATAAAAGGAGTAAAGTGCTGTAACTACTTCATTTAATGTCAATTATTTTATAAGGTGGGTTTTTGTCAGCAGGCAAATTAATGAAAGAATAAAAAAATGGTTGATCACTGAAAAGAAAACCGACACTTAAAAAAACAAATATGCGAAAATTAAAATCAATAATTAGAAACAGCGATACAATAGTGTTAGTTTATCTATATTATATATATATTGCAAATGTACAGAATTCAGAATTTGTCTTTTTATATCTATTAGGCATTTTAATGCAATAGCATCTTTGGACTAACAGATTTTTATAAAATCTACTCTTTAAACCAAGAGATTTTTAAAGTGCTATCAAACACCATTAATTTGTTATAATCATGATTGACGTGAAACTTAATAGAAGGTTAGTATTACAGTATCAAAATTAATCACCATTCGAAAAAAAATAAAAGTTAATATAAAAATAATAATATAGATCGACTTAACAAATGATAAAATTTTAAGCTTTCTCGTACAATCGTTAATAATCTGATTTCCGTTTGCATGATAACAGAATTTCATTTTTCAAAATTGTGTCAATAACTCTTAATATAAATTAAATAAAAAAATTCGATGATTGCCAGGATCACTACCGTATCAAAAGCATTCTGCTTGCCGTTGCGTATCTGAAGCCAACTACTGATGAAGCTTGCTGTTAAAACTACTTTCATTGCACTTATCCTTAACGCTGTCTTCTGCCTTGCTGTCTGTTTTGCATGTGTGGATACCGTGTCCATTTGATTAACGTCTCTGGACTGCGATACAGGAATATTAGTTTTGCAAATAGATCTTCTTCCAGTTTCAATTCCTGAGATTCCCTGACTAGATAAATATCAAGACAAAGTTGCAGAATGCGATCCACGTTCGGCATATCATCAAACATAATTGTGTAAGAAACGCCAGCGAATATTGCGCGAACATATCTGCTGGCCAGGAGAACGAGAGTCGTGTATAGTCCCATTAAACTGAAAAAATAATAGAAAACAATAAATACTCATAATCTTTTATAAATAATTTTATAAAACAAACCCAAAGCCTGATAGAAGAGCTAAGGTTGCTGGGAAAACTTTATCGTTGAACGACACGATCGTAAAATTAAGTCTCGCGTCGTGACAGTCTTCCGAGGTGTATGGTATCCGTTTAAATTGATTATTTTCGCAGTCTTCTTGAACTACCCAAAATATTTTTTGATCATCTTTATCTCCCGATATATAGGCATCCTTTTTTAACATCAGAGATAAGTTATTATACTTCGAAGAATCTGCAAAAAAATTTTTAGAAAAAAAAATTAATTTATTACTGTAAACATTATAAAAATTGACTTTATCACCTTTTAAAAGCGATTTGGCGACTACAGCCTTTCCACTACTTGGCACGCGAATATATTTTGGCATTAAATTTTGGATCATTACTGGAGCTGCTCCCGAGGAGCCCATTTGTTTGATCATTGCAGCTAAATTAAGCCGTGCGGTTTCATTGGGCGGAAGTTTTGTGATGTACTCGTCGCTCACCATTGGCTCTGCGTTCTTCCCAACTGCAGCATGAAAAAACTGCCAAGAAAATTTAACAGTCATTTCATAATTTGAATTCAAGTCATTGAGAAGTTTTTCTTGGCTTGGTGGGCTGATAATCCAGTAGCTGGTTGAACTGCCACTCAATTGCGCTACATACACATCTTCGCTGTCGTAATTGCTTAAAAATGCTTGTGCTGACGAGTCAGATCGATATTGAAAACTCAGCGACTCGTACTGCGAAGGCGTGAAAACTTTTAAATCTTCTAATTGGGCGCTCATTTTGAATATGGGTTCAAAGCCGCTAAAACTAATTTCGATAGTGCAACCTGTTGGTCGATTTGGTAAGCCGACAGTGTTTTGCAGTGCAAATAGCACCAGTGGGAACCAAATGATCAGAATGATGACGAATAAAAATGATCCGCCAAGTCCGTATTTGACGATTGGATTTCGTTTTTCTCCTCGTGGAACTGGGTATTCGGCTTCTGCTCGACGAAGGCATTTCTGCATGAAGATATTGGCGAAAATATCTTCCATTTTGAGCCACGAGCCTATAGCCATGCTGGTGTCAGTCCAAATCCAATCCATGAGAGCGCGCAATTCAAACAAGAAAGGCACTAACATAAAACTAAGTAAAAAAATAAGAAATTAAAATCATTATTCAACGATTCAGTATCAATTAGCAGTGAAATAAAATTACCCTTTGAAAAGAATTAGGTTGAGATAGTTGTATTTTTTCGTAAGGAAATTTCCTAATATTCTGGTTGGATATCCTGAGCGAATTTGGAACGCAGATAGTAAAAGATACATGCATTTAACAAAGTACCAAAGTTGGGGTGGTAAATTGCTATTAAATTGCCTGGAAAATGATCGCAAAAATGCATCAATTACTCAAATTCAATTTTTTTTTACATCATTTCGTTATCTCACCTTTCGCTCACGACCGGCAAGATAAAAAACATCCAAATGTGCACTAAAAACACAATGAAAATTTGAAATATCAACTTTCCTAATATATATTTCCGTAAAAACAAAGCTCGATCTGCAATAATCAGCCCAAACTGGGCTATCAACATGATCAAAAATGGAACTGGAACTTTGTCTTCTTCAAAATACGATGCAACGCCGTCTCCACCTCCAGTCTGCAATAAAAAAAGAATAGATAAATGAGAACAATTCTTCTATAACATCGAAATAAAAAAAATTAAACTTACTCCGAAAGCCCAATATCCAAAAACAACTATTAAAAATGTGATAAAATCACATAAAAACATGAATGCGTAAACATCCTTCCTAACTCTGTACGGTGGATTCAATAAATTGTCGACAAACGATCGTATTGGTTGAATATACTGTAGAAACCTAAATTTGGAAATTAATAATAAAAGATTACATCCTTGAAAGTAAACTTAAGTGAGCACGCCTACCCTATCACCACACTACCAGCATTCGTCTGATCGACTGTTGTTTCATCTTTCTGAGAAACTGAAACAAAACAACAACAAAACATTAATTAAAAAAACTTAAAAATTAACTTTCAGTTCTTACCACTGGCAATTTCGCCCTCTTTCTCAGCAACCGTTTCAGCTTCCTCTTTAGAACCCGCTGATGCTTCCTTAGAAGCCGACGACGCATCTTTAACTTCCTCTGGCTTTTGAGTGAGCTGACTGTCGATGTCGAATCGACTTGTATCTTTCCACAAGCCTAAACTCTAATCACGGTAATAAAAAAGATTTAATTTCATATTTATTCGATAAACACACGACTAAATACCTTTAAAATAAAGCGATGGAAAAACACGACTAGCAATAAAGCCAAGTCGTAAAGAGCGTATTGATCTTTTTTCTCGATTCCCATGATTCTCGGCGCCCAGAATGGTTTGTTTGGTGGCACCGTTTCGTTGTTCCATGGGAAAAAGCCAAACTGAAACATATACTTGATGACGACAATTGCCTCTGTGTATGTGATGATAGTGATCCAAAAGGTCTTGCTCGGTCTTGGTATCGAAAGTGTACCCCACAAAAATGTCATCAGGGGTAACGGGAGTGACAAAATGCTGGCTGAATTGATTTGGTTGATGACGATCATAATATAACACACGATTTCCGAGCGAGAAACAGCCGCATACCATGATGCCACTACTAGACGGATTATTGGAGGTTGTTCCGCTTCGAATTCCTTTTCCAAACTATCGGGGGTGTCGTGAACGATGATACTGTAAGAAGAAAAATTGCGTGGAGTAACAAACAGAAGGAAAAAATAAATTAAACTATTGAGGTACCACTGCCTGTTAGAATTTGTGCAACTTATTCTTGTGCAAATTATTCTTACCTGTCATCTGTTTGATCATCACTGGGTTTTTCCACGCGAATAGCTAAAGTTTCTTCAGGTCTATGATTTAAAATTACTTAATTATAACATGCATGTTAATGATGATGATAAATTAGTGCAACATTCACCCACTTATATTTAACGAATAGATTGTAACAACTTGAAACTTACATTTTACTCGATGTTTTTTGGTAGCCACCATCATATCCTTCAATCTGCCACTGTAAAATAACAAATTAATTATGATATAATTCAAAAATAATGTCATAAATTTGACTGCATTACCCTTTCCTTCAAAACTTTCTTTTCTTTGCTCAAACATCGGGCTACGTAACGATAATTCCTAGATATGAAATTTAGTTTTGTTGTCGCACTTATCATTAATCCTTCGAGAAACACCCATAGGAATCTAATCAAATTCTGAACGCGTTGAACGACTGATTCCTTAGCTGAAGATAGAAATTAAACAAAATTAAAATCATGTAATACATTTCAGCAATTCTTACATTTTGCTTTGCCTTCCTCGTCGTCTTTACTAGAAGCTTCGGGACCCGTCGATGTACCAAGCACTTCGCTATCCTCCGGTTGAGCCATTGGCAATTTTCGACTTTCCCCTGGAGATAGACGAGGAGGTCTCTTGGGATCGTACGGAGTCAAGGAATCGCGAGGAGAAGGTGCAAACGAAACCTATGTAACAAAAATCGACGATTTAAAATTGTTTGTGAATGATGGAGTTTTGTGAGCACTTACACCTGATGCACCGGACACAGTTCGAGATACGGGTGTCTTGCCAGAACGATCTGTAGGTCCAGAAGTCGTCGGTTCCGATGAACCTGCCACATCTGAATCTGCACCTTTTGCCTGTTTGGCTGCAGTTACTGCTTGTTTGATGTCAGTTTTCATAGCTGATGCAAGCAACTGAGTAAAACGTTGTCTTTAAAAACAACTCCATAATTATTTTATTTTATTTTCTTACTTTAGTAACTGGAATTCCTTTAACCGGGACTTCGTCGTCTTCAGCTTCTTGATCTTTCGCTTTCTTTGTTCCATACTCTAGTTCTGCCAGTCCCTCGTCGTCTGAGAAATCTTCAAAAAGGTAGTAATCGCCAGACCTAATTGCTAAAATTAAAAATTATACAACATTTATGCATTAGTCATGAGCTCGAACGCATAAATCAGTCAACTAAAAATTAATTTTGTATATGTATAACTTAAAATGTTAAAAGTTAATGTATTATGTACAGCATTACAACTCAAGGCCATAAATTTTAGCAATTTTTTTTGAAAGCTATCAGCAATATTTCACCCATACTGCTTTTTTTGGAGCAAAAATTAGTGCTTTGCAATGTGCAATTAACTTAAACAGCACCAAACCCCAACCGCTTAACAAATTGCTAAATTATCGACTTTGAGTTCTAAGCTGGAAATACTATCATGACATTACAGGAAAGCGATTTGCACTTTTCTATTAGTCGGCCCGGTGCGTGAAAAGTGCTAACTGCTGAATAACTACAACCGAGAAAACTAAGTGTTGATTAAACAGAAAGTGATTGAAAATTCGCATTTCAACCTACATAGCAGAAAACAATGTTCATTCATACGCATTCACACTATGAAACAACCCACAATGAAAAATAAAAAATATTCATTCCATAAAATATTTTTAAAAATAAATAAATAAATAAATGAAAAAATGTGAAATTTCATAATGGCCACTACTTCGGTGACGATACAAAAAAAAATATAATTGACTGGTGCAGTGATCTGATCATGCTCAAATAAAAAACAACTGATATCTAAACTATGAAAATATAAAAATAATTTTTAAAAAAATTGACAGCTGAGGGTTCTTTGAAAAATGAGTACTTTACATGTATGATGTGAAGGGACGGGTGACGAGACAGAAATGGACGGACGATGGAGTGAGGCACGATGTGAAATGGGATGAGATGATGGATCAACCAAACTGGATCGAGGTGTGTAAGGAAGGCCTTGAAGGGCTGGATAAGGAGGAGGGGAGAAAACTGGAAAAGATTCCTCTTCGGAGGGTGTTCCCTGAGCTTGTGATTGACTCAGTGCGAGTGCTGTTCCCGTAGAAAACTTTGGTTCCATGTAACCGTCCAGAGAGAAAGTGTTAACGGCTGAACTAGGTGAAGGAATAGCTGTGCCGGCCGTGCCCAACGCCGGCTCAGCCTCAGCCCCAGGATGGGGAGATGTGCTCATGGAGTACATGGGAGTGGAAAGGGCAGAGTATTCGGAGCCTTTGAAGGAAAGGGAATTTTGCATTTTAATTATGATTAAAATTAAGTTCAAAACCAATGTGCATCATAAAAGTATGAAAAATGAACACACAAGTATTTTACAATACAGAACAACCTGTAAATAAAAGTTGTATGAATATGCCCTATTATGACAAGACACTTCACACATTTCAATCACATCATTAATAAGAAATTGCATCAAGTTGTTAACGTTAGTCGAACCAGAGAAACGCACTAGTAGGTCAGAAGATTTTTGCCATAATGAAGTGTTTCCTTTTATATTTTTTTTTTTGCTCTCACCCCTCTCTTCGGGATCCATATCTGAATCCCAATTCAGAAGACACAAGACATCTGTTGGATGAATGAAGACCTAAACTTTTAGATTATTCGATTTTCTCCATAGGAGTTCGTAAATATCGTTAAGTAATTAATACAACTCGTATACAAAACACATTCAAAAACCGAGAAGTTGCATCGTTAAGTGTGTTAAAAAATAATTTCTTATACCTGTGAAATGGTTATCTGGATCAATATATTCAGAACCCCGTATTTTCTGTTGATTCATGCGAATTTTATCCATTTTTTTCTTTATTTTTTCTACTATGTCCTTTTCAGCTGCTTGTTGTTCAGCAACTTCTTTCATCAACATCTGATTTATCAATTCAGCTCCTCTAAAGACGAATTTTCATTGTAAAAGGTTTTTTTAAAAATAAATATTAATTATCTTCACCTATTCGCAAGAGCCGCTTGCGCTCTCATTTCAGTTACAAGATGTGGAAAATAGTAACTGCAGAAAAATCTCTTTTGCATAAGTAGAAATGCCAAACAAATCCCTTCCCACAGTAATCCGGCATCATCTATTGGTACTTGACAATCTTGTTCTAGGGCTCCTGCATGCATAGCAACTGCAAAAAAAATATTTAACTTAATATTTATTTATTTTGCGAAATTTATAAAAATAAAAAAAGAAGTAATCTCACCTTGGGAACTCTTTTCGAATTTGTTAAGACATGCAATGCTGAATAGCTGAATTAACCAACAGTAATTAGTGTACAAATGTTTCAGCCACACACAACCAATAAGCTAAAACAGAATTTTACAAATTAACATTTCATTTGGTTAAATGGTTTTTTTTTTTGATATCATGTATTAATACCTGTAATACTGATTTTATAAAAATGACAACGACTGTATACGATATCAAAACATTCCAGCATTTTAGAATATACTTGATTGGTTTCAAAAAAAACTCTTGTCCATTCCAAAGGAATAGGAAACAACCAATGACGTATCCCATTGCGAATAGACTGACACGATTTGTACCGGCGAGAAAAAATATAGCTAACGTTATCCAATAGAAGGATGAGAAGATTGCCAACTTGACGAGGTCCAAGTATGACCTAAAATATGTAATATAAATAATTATCCAATTTTTAGAAATTAAAAAAAAAAAAAACTATATACTTAGTGTATGTAACATAATCTGCCATTTTATTGTTCGCAGGATAATTTGCTATGTAAATGATTTCTTCGTTATTACCACCCTCGTAATTTGGTGCATCTGGTTTCTTTTCGATGGCAAAAACCCACAGTTGACACGAGGCGAACAAAAGCAAAAAAAAATCGACTGAAATTAAAATTTATAACTGTGTGGGATTATTCATTTTATAACAAAATTTGAAATTCTAACCAGTTAATTTGTATGCATGGGGTGTTTTGTTATAGTCTGGTAAAAAGAGCCATTCGCGTAACTCTGGTGATACATCTTCGTTATCATAGATGTATTCTATAACAGCAAACAAATCTTTTCATGTCACATCTATCACTTTTTCATTCCACATTTTCTTACTGTAACACAATCCCGGCGGTAACCCCAGACACATGAGGTATTGAATCGGGAGCATGCAGCACAAAAACACGACATACAATGGCCACACTTTCATGAGTGTACTTCTCCGCAATAAAAACAATGCGGCCAACCAGAGGGCATAAATGACTGCAAATACATCTAAACGAATGCCTACGGCAGCACTAATTGTCATTAAGCAAATCTGTAAATAATTGTGAGAAAAATGTTAAAATTTATAAAAAAAATCAAGTTTTCAGATCATAAAACGATACCTCAAAGCCAAATTTGTAAAAACCATAATTAATAAGAAATTTGAGGCATTCCGTCAAGCTGTTGTCCGCTTCTAACCGAGTGACTTCTGGGAAAACAACTCCCCATTTTGGTTCGTATTCTTTAGTGGTTTTGCGATGATGACGCATGCGGATTTTGACAACGGCTTGTATCGTTAGCACAAAAATCAGCCCTAAGTAGCCCTAAAATTGAGGAAAAAAACAATTGAGTGACAAATTTTCTTAGTTTTCAATCAATGTGCATACTTTGATGTATGGAGTTAATTTATCGACTTTTTTAAAGCCCACCCAGTTGGCATTATTTATAGTCTTGTTGACTGGACTGTAATTTTCATCTGAAAACGTTGATATTGTTGTATTGCCTCCTGGCATTAAATCAGTTTCCTGCAAAAAAAATTGAATCTAAGAATATTTTCATTAAATTTATACAGATTTATCAACACTTACATTGCAATCTGACTTCCAATATTCGGTGACGTAGTTAATTTGATAAATCATTTTTGAAATGAGGAGTACTGCAGCCCAAATTGCACAGCAATGAGAAATGAAATTCTGAACTTTGCGAATGGGTGTCGCCACGACGACAAAAATTATAAAAAGAAAATTCACTGCACTGGGCTATAAAAAAATAAAATAAAATATAAATTGTGTTACAATCAATTAAAATGTATACTAACATCGTATAAAGCCAGCAACAACACGGAAAATAATACGATTTTGATTATGTGAATTTCCAAATAACGCCAGCAAAAGTCACTGATGACATTATAAATGTGTACTAAGTCGTCCAGAAGTGATTGCATGAGTATGAGTAAAGATTCTCGTACTAAAGCTGGAATTTTAGTTTAAAATGTGTTATTTTTCATCCGTTTTTTACATTTTTTTCTTTTTGTTGAAATATATTACGTTTCGGTTTTGCAGGTGCGTCAGGGTCAAGTACTTGACCATCTTCTGGTGGTTGTACTGGCACGACAGCAGCAGCAGCAACCTCTGGTTGTGCTTTAGCTGCCTCATCACTCTTCTCCAACGCCGGACTATCAGTTACGGATGGATTTTCGAGTAAGTTTTCTTCTCTGAATAATGAAAATAAAAATTACTCAACATCGTATTTCAATCAAAACACACAAAAACATACGTCGGTTGATTGATGTCACTAATTCTTAAAAACTCATTATGGAAATAATGCAATTGGATAATTGTGATGATAACGAAAAATGTAGCACGCAATAAATTGATAAACAAGCCACCAGTATCATAGTACTCAAGTCCAATATCTTGTTGTCTTTACAAAAAAAAATAATAAAAATAAAATTAATACGGACTGAATGCGAGAAATATCTTATACCTACAGTTCTTTTGATATATGTAAGTACTTCTCCCAATATTGTGGAAAGTTTTCGAATTGATAAGTGTAAATCAAAATAAGTAATGTCATGGAATAGATGATGACTGTTAACCAGAACCCATACATGATGGCTCGCCAGATTCTGTAGGACAGCTATATAAACCAAATTTTTTTTTACAAAACTTGAATAACAAAAAAAATACAGATTTGCATTAAAATACCTGAAACATGAGAATGAAAAAAAGAAATAAAACCATGTAAATAATTCGAAAAATTACGACTTGATGACCTCCTAATGCATTTAACATAAGCATGAGAGCGACAACCCAAATCCAATATTTTGTCAATATAGAATGAACGAATATTCCTAGTTTTTTCATTAAGGCACTCGAGTAAACTGTACTATGCTGTCTTTGAAGATCTGTAAAATAGAAATTAAATTAAATTCCTCTTTCAGGTACATAAAAACCCTAAATAAATCTTACCCGGGCGAGTTCTTTCTGTGCCCGGTGACACGGTAACGTATGCCATGCTAACAGGCTGCATCATAACTCCTTCGGCTATATCCTTGTTTTTATTTCTATACTTTTCTTGCATGTATTGACGTAAAGTCATCCAAAACATGACGGTGTATAAGATCTACAATGGAAATAATTGGAATTAAGTTTACTCGTTTGGATACAATTACAAAATACACCATTTCTCATGTTGTAGGATGATTACGAATCCTCTCATCATGAAGAGTCAGAATATCCATGCCCCGAGGCTCGCCAATATGCGCAACAGTGCGAAAATTGCATTTCTCGTAAACCCATCATCCTGATGTGTGAACCGTGATGCACTTTTGCGAGAAATGCTATTTTCGCTCGGTTGCCCATATTTGCAACCCTCGGGACATGAAAGGATTGATAATCACCCTACCACGTGTGAAACGGTATTCTCCCAGTTTGTCACTTACCTTGACGACTAATGGGATGCACGGCAAATAAAGCGTTTTATCAAGCCCAATTTGAGCTAAATTAACAGTATCGATCGTTGGTGGCAATTCATCATTATTTAAATTCAATCCATACACATATTGTATAATTATAAGCGCTTCGGCGTATATGACAAGAAATGGTGATGACTTCCAACACGCGCTACGAGAATTGGGCATCATCCACAAAACACAGGACCATAACAACAAAACGAACGTTAACCAACTATGGTACGTGATACTCCATGCCTAGATAAAATTTGAAAAAATTTATAATAAAACTGATTTTTTTAAAAAAAAATTCAACAAATTTTTATACCATCATAACAATAAGTGTAGCAATATAACTCTGTCTTGTAATAAGTTGAAAAATAGATATGATAGGAGATAACCACTGCTTAAGGCTCTTGAATCCATCTTCAGGCACTGCTTTAAAAGTGGGCGTTTTGTCAGTGATTTATAATATGAAATCAGTATCTGGTTACCGTCTGCATCCAATGGCATTTCGCTTGGATTGCTCGACCAAATTGCACTTCCATTAGGATCAATTTCTAATCTATCTTCTTCACCTGCTCCGACAGCTTGATAGGATGGCACTATCTGTTGTGCATCCAGTAGCTGAAATTCAATACACACTTAGAATTCATCTCCACAATGAGTGAAGAATGTTAAAAGTATCATTATTTACTCCTAGAAGTGATAATGGATGATTTTTCTATCAATATGCAGAAGAAATTAGTGTTAATGGCCATTAAAAGCAACTAACTAACATTTAAACGCATTAGCCGGCGTAGCGAGTTTTAAAAAAAATAAATAGTGTGTTAGATTTTAATGTATAAAATTTCGAAAATAATTAATAAGCAATGCCTTTTTAACGCCAAATAATAAAATAAAATCTAAATTAGTACGTACAGGCGACCGCTCGGTTGATCGTTTCTTATTGGCAAACTGCATGCAGAAAAGAATGAAATAAAATGAGTCTCTAAAATATTTATAGTTAGAATGCAGCACGCTATAATATAAAATTCCCAACTAGCAATTTCTTTTAGTGGCAATAAAAAACAACAGTTGGAGAATTTTACCCAATACATTATAAAAAAAAAACATAATTCATAACAAACTACGATAGAAATTTTTGAGAAAATTGATTTACTATACTCGTAAGTGTACACAGCCAAAATGCAAGTGAAGATCTCTATTTATTTAAGAGAGGAAAAGAAGTGAGCGATAGGGAAAAGGAAAAGGATATTTCCATTCTCACAGACTACGTACAGTCAAATCAAAACATACTTTGAAAAAGGAAGATTTTCGTCGCCTTGAAGGTGGTCGGTGGTAACTTAGGTGACGATGAGGATGATGGTGTTGGAATTGGTAGTGATGAAGGTGGGAACTGGTAGGGGGTAGTGGTAATGAAGTGGCACGTCGGTTTCTGATAGGTTCATCAGTCCCCATGGGAATTACAGACTTAAAACCCACATGAACATCTTTTTTTTTCTCCACCTACACATTTGCACTCATTTAGTTGTTAGTAGCAACATGCAGATTGTAGCAATGATCGTTATAGAATTATATACAAATGGATGGAATGTTTAACAACACACAGGGTAACATGCGTTTAGTCGTCAAATGATTCGGCGAAGGATAAAAATGTTAAGAATTTGGTTATTAAAATGAATAAATAAATAAATGAATAAAAATCACTTTGCATTTTTATGCTTTACAAGATTAGGAAAATAAACTATCTAAAATTTTGGCCTGGCAAGCTGAAATAGTTTATTTTGTTATTCATAGATAAAATAAACTTACTTTTTTCGTCAAATAGTTCCTAGTTTGGACTGCCAGTACCCAATAAAAAACCAAGATAATACCAGGATTAGCAAATGCAGCCCATTCTTGGTTGTAGAAATGAATGATTCTTGGGTCGGTACAATCAGTTTTGACTAAATTTGTTAAACCAAAAAGTCTAGAAAATACAAACATGTTAATTATAGCAATAAAATCAAAAAAAAATATATA
>JAQFZO010000529.1:0-23521 GCA_034695885.1 Geophilus flavus
AACGCAAAATTTTTTAATGATCTCGTAGAAATCGATCAAATTCTTATCGAAGCGTGAATTGTTTGTTTATTTATTGATTTATTGATTTATTTTTATTTTTCAGACATAGCAGGTTTGCCAATGTTATTCAAGGCAGTGTCAGAGGATAGGCCATCCAACGTAATATTCGAGGAAACAGTTAAATTGGCCAAACCGAATAATGTCAGTATACTATATTCTATGAAAAGTGGTGTGACAAAAGCATCGACTAAGTGTAACATGTTTCTTTTATCAAACACAATAGTCTTTAAGCATGTTGGAATGGAAAATTGAACTGAGTCCAAAGGAACTTCGCTCTCTCTTGATGGGCAGCACTTTATTAAGTTTAGCTCCGAAATTCAAACCGGATATGAGTTTATCGGGACGAATTATGCCAAAGTTGACGTGCAACTGTTGAGTATATAACACTTTAAGACAGGAGTGAAAGGCCAATTGAAGTAACGAGCGTTTGCCATTTTTATTTCAGCCTTTCAAGCAGTTCTGAGCAGTGGCAACTCGTTCGAAGAAGAAAAGCCCTTCACTCAAGCAGCTGGTTACGCAACAATTACACTTAATGATGACAACACAATTGCTTACTCGGTGAGACAAGCACAATTGACGTGACGTCAATTAAGGTGGACCAAGCAGCATTTCTAATTGACGTTATCGATTTTGCTTAGATATATGTGACCGGTTTATCCAGCAAATTACTCGCTTTGACACTCGAAGCTCATCAGAAGAAAAAATTACATGTTGTCGAGAATTTAATTTCCAATTTTAATAACAGTTGGGTAAGTTAGATAAGGAGACTAATATCGTGTGAGAACTAAATCATATGCATCGCTTCAGCTTGTGTCGAACCCGTAGGGAGATGTGTGTTGGCTTCTATGTTCTAGTCCGTGCTCGCAAAATTGCACTGCGCCTTCGTACGGAAACTTTTTTTTTTATTTTTATTTTTAGCTCTTCTTGCTATAATTACGCAGGAAAATTGCAAAATTTAATTACTCTGTACTATATCATTTTACTTTGTTTCAAATTAGAGTCATTCGGTACAATTCAGAAGTGTGTGACAAACTATCGAAAAAATTTCACACATTTTAGGTACGAAAGTGCTCTTTTGTGAGTTTGGAATGTTCGTCTTTGATGCAAAGGTGCTGTTTTTACCCGCAAAACTGCACTTATTAGATGTACTCTTGCTTTTTTTTTTTCAATGCAAATGGGCACATTAAAGCTCTTTAAAGTGTTATTTTACACCAGTTACAGGTGTAAAACTAGGTTTTAAGAGACGCACATCTCGGTGCGTGGACCTCACGACCGAGCACGCACAGATTTCTAGAGCATAAAGAATCAATACATACGACGAACACAATTGACATATGACAGGTTAATTTAAAATTGTTTTTCACGTTTCCGGCGTCATAAAATAGCAAATGTGTTTTAAATTTAAAGCGTCAGTTATAAATTTTATTCTACGTTAGGTGCCATAAAAATGTTGAGAACATTTCAATCACTTTAATGTGCGTAAAAGGAACCATTTGTTGAAGCCAAAAATGTTTACAATTGGCGTTTTTTGTTATTAGAAAAGGCGCGGGCTCGACGTTAATGACTATTTACGGTTTCACTTTACACTTTATTGAACTACGAAGCCAGTAAATGTGAAAAGTTTTATGAACACCTGATGTTCATGTTAACATTCTCTCGCAGGCTAATGGAACTTTTAACAGAAGAACCCCGAGGGAAATGGAAATGCTATTGGGTGGAGAATTTTCACTCAATTTGGCCACAGAAAAATACGAAAGCGAGGCTCGTGGTGCCATCAATCAAAGGCTTTACTCTGATGCGCACTCCGTTAGTGCCCCCGTTCTTTTAACTGGGCCCCACACATCGGCCGTAGGACTCGCATGGATTCACGTGGACGCTGCTTGCAAGTTGAGCTACGACTTTGTGCTAAGTGGGGTGGAGAACGAACGAGGGATGGTGCACAATTACCTGGTGGAGTTGGTGGAATCAGCTCAAAACAATGACGGCGAAAGAAGACTTCTTCAGACCACAACGGCCACCGAGGTGAGTTGAGGTGAAACTCGAGAAGAGTGAAAAGGGTTAAAGGTGATCCTTTTATAGGCTGAAGATGTGGTGGATGAAATTGGAAGAGGAACACTGTCCAGAGTGGACTCTAAAGTCACTTTCTTCCAAGTGAACCAGAGTGGCGAGCATCTAGTGGTTAGAGGAAGGATCAATAACGTGAGTTTGCATTCACTTTTAAATCCCTGCTTTCTTCTAATTGACCCATTTTCACCAAAATTAAATCTAAACTACGATTATAAACATTCACAAAACATACTTTAGGCGGTATCCAACGCATGATAATTACGAAATTACCTTCTAAAGTTTAACCTTCCATGAATAGATTCAGGATTTTCACTTTAATTATGCATTACTTACCTTGTTTATACGTTCAAACACGCTAAAGCTGCAGGCGATAACGTGCTATGCCATGTAATATTTAATATGGATTTGCAAATATTTTAAGATTTTATACAGTCTTTGATACAATTCATTGCGTCATTTAACTTAATTGGACAACCCCTAGAGTAAATACCTAAACTAATATGCTCTATTTACTTTTCCTTTTTCTATGGTGTCAGACTGTGAGGTGAAGTGAAAGCCTGACTGTAACTTAGCAACTTCGAATGGAGTTGTCACAATGTTTTAGATGAGGAGGCAATTTTTTTGGGGTGTGAACTGGATTTGAAGTGGGATTCCCTTAGAGAAAAGATTCCTATTGGGTTAGCAGAACACATATTCGTGCCCAGAAGTTACTGTACGGCAGACTGACTGGATGTCGCGCCACTGTGGAAGTTACACAACGATAATTCAATTTTCCCCATTTCCAACTCTCAGGGCTTTATTCCGTGGGAAACATTTCGCGAGCTTGATTTGAAATATTTTATTCCAGTCATTTGTCTACGGCTTTAAGTTATATACGATTAAGTTTGTGTAATACTTAAAAATTTAACCAGTGATTAGTATATCGATTGAGTCTTTGGAGAATGCAAAATTTTATTGCAAACTGAGGAATGATTAAAAATAAATATTTTAAACGTTTTTATGAATCTTTAAATGGTGACTGGCAAGTTGGAAGAAATTAAAGGCAAAAGTTAAAAATTGCAACTGGAAGTAACGTTTGCCCTAAAAATAATTCTTTTAATGAAAATTCATAATTTTTGAAGGTTTATTAAGAGTTGTAATTTATTAATTTTGTACATTATTAAAAGTAAAGTTCCACATACGTGGTTAGGGCTTTAATTAGAATGCTCGCGGGAAAACGTACGTTTAGTTCGAGGCCAAAGGTGGAGAAATATTACATGCATTGTTAACCTGAAGGCGATTTGAAATTTACTCTTTAAATTTAAAGTGAGTAAAACCAATACAAAACGAAAGACATTTTTATTTCCAACACACCCACCCACACAACACAAACACTCTTTAAAGGGAAAACCATTCTTGCAAGTCTTTGATTGTAAATCAAAACGTGTTGGGTAATTAATGAACCCATGTTGACCTATTTTATCAACAATACGAGGCCGTAAATAAAAATGAAAAGCAAATTTACTCTTTTGACTGTCTAATTAAAATTTTCTACCTACAGCAACAATGTCAACAGACATCGGAAAAGGTGCTAATTAAATTTACCCATTTCTTGTTTCAATTTTAAACACCCATCTCATTATGATTCAGACAACTGATTCGCTACCACCAAAGGGAATTTTGGGATGTTAAGTGAAGCGTACTCTTTGTTTGTAGGTGCACGTCCCCCTGGCTTGTCTTCCTCAGTACGAGCAGTTCGGTGACTACACCCACGAGACCAATCACATCACAGAGGAGACATACAAATGTTTCTATGAGGGCAAGTTCTTCGAAGATGGCTCTCAGTGGACATCGCAGCACGACTCGTGCATGATGTGCAGTTGCAGGGTAAGAACATTCCTTCGCTAGTGCCACGATTGCAGTGAACTTGGCGAGAAAAAAATTGAAAATGTGATAATTAAATTTGATTATCTTTTTCACGAGTTTTGGAATTCATTTTGTGTGTGTGTTAATTACACTATAAACATTTTCACGGCATTTAGCTTCTGTTTTTACTGCTTCTGGCCATAGCGTGATAAAAATATTACTAAAACTTTGTTGGCAAAATGTCCAGTGGAAATATTTTGCTCGAAGTTTTCACTTCATTTTTAAAGAATGAAAAAAAAATTAATGTTGAATTTTTTTTTGTCCTCTAGAGAGACAGAGTGTCATGTGATCCAGTTATCTGTCCAAAACCCCAATGCAATGATATTGTCCAACTAACCGGAGAATGTTGTCCATCTTGTCCAAGCGCTGTTAATTCAGGTGAGTGAGTTAATTAGTAGGCATTAAGCTTTCAGGTTAATCTTCTCTTATCATTAAACACACAGGGTTTAAAAGGGTTAAACACTTTTAATTTATTTGGAAACCAGGGCAATGTATGTTGTTACAAGTAAAAAAAAAAGAAAAATAAATAAATAGATAGATAAAAAAAATGTGGGGTTAAGTTACGATATTGAAGAAAGGGTCAGCTTCAATCCAATTTGATCCAGTGTGTGAGTCATGATATTTATGACACTGACCACTGGGTTATGACCCGTGACATGTATTGTCTGAGATCTCAAATTTGAAGCTTTTCGAATAGGAGCAACGAACAGGAGATTTAAGCTATTTCCACTGTTGTGTTGGTAAATAATAGTGTAGGTAGTATTACAGTACGGATGTTGATAATAAATTGTGGGAGAATTTATCGAGCTCGGGATATTTTTGCAAGGTTTGTTTGGATTCGAAACATCCCTTAATTGAAACGAATGTCTGTCGTAATCTCGGTGCTAAAGTATTGCTGAAAATAGATTTAATAGATTTAAGACGCAGTGAGGTGAGAAATCTTGCCAATTTCTTAATCCTCTGGAAGCCATTTCTGGCCGAGGCACTGCCATTAAGTTGTCCACTAAATTGTATAAAATGTTCTATTTTCGTGTCTTATAGACAACTCCATGGACAATAAAGAGAACGCATCTAAAGGTAAGTGCACTGGAGTGCCAACGCTCCAATGAGCAAAAATTGCAACTCGATTGGGTTTTCGACTTACTTTATATTTGTTCCTACTTTTAGGTTGCTACTTTGATGGGGATAAGAAATGGCACCAAGCAGGGACTATTTGGCATCCTTATTTACCTCCTTTTGGATTTAGCAAGTGTGCGGTGTGTACTTGCGATGTAAGTAATCTCATTTTATTTATTTATTTATCAATTTACGGTAGGAAAAGTAAACTCGTTTTAAAGTTTGAATTATTCACACGAAATTGACGAGGCATCGCCTCTTTAAACATTTACACAGATGTATGGAATGAAGAATTATTTTCGAATTAATGTCAATTGAAATAACATTATGTCGAATATTATTTTAGTATCGTATTTGACCGTCGATCGATACGGTAAATAATTGATTTCGAATTTCTAAATTCAGCAGGTGATATTTTTTTTATTGTTATTGCTTTCGGAGACGTGTATCGCCTTTAAGTTTCAAATCGGATAAGAAATTCAATCGTAATAAGCTTATGGGATTACTCTGAAAAGGGACTTCCGGTTTTTGTTGGGAAGTTGTTCCTGTGTAAATTTATATTTGTGGATAGTATTGAAGCTCCGTGAATGAACTTTTGGCTCGGTATTAGACAATGCTGATACTCTCTTTTGTGTAGAGATAAAAGAGTTAAGAGGATGCTTGAGGTGTCAATTAAATGTAACACAAAAGACTTTTCATTTTAATGTTGATGGATCCAACTTTAACTTTTCAATTTTTTCCTCCATTACTGGGGGAGAGTAGTCTCTGAAGTTCTTGAAGCAAAGTTATTTATGCAAATTGGGAGCAGGACGCCAATTAGTAACGAAGAAAAACAAGAATCCATTTTAAAGCTGAAAATTTTTATTTTTTTTCGAATTTGCGACGAATCGAATATGAAAATTAGGAGAGAATATCCTCCGGTGTTGATTAACCATTTAAAAAAATATGCAAATATAATTTAAACATTTATTAGGCAATTTTTTGAAAAAATAATATTTAGCATTCATCAAGAGGTGGTTATCTATCACGTTTCGAAAATTTGCTAGGCCTAATTTGATTGAATTGATAAGAATCTCTAGTTGAAATTCACTCCACAATAAATTAACTGGTGTCATTGGGGAATTCAGTTACAACCCACTTATTTTATTAACTAGGAGAGAAAGGATTGGGATAAAATTAACGCATGCCAGTTAAAGTGCTCAACCCAAAGAGATGTCAGGGGATTTTATCCAAAAGCAATTTGTAAAACGTTAAAAATTTCTTGCGTTCCTATTAAGGTCTCTTTATAGTTTGCAGCGCGCGGTTTTATATCTTTGATCACCGATTGCTCATATGTTACTGACAAATTGATTTTAACGAGATAAAAAAAAGCAAATTTTCTTATATTTTTTTTCATCTTTTTCTTCGTTCCTTGTGTGAATTATTTAGAGGGATCGTAATTAATACTAACTGAATTACGGGACTTTTTATGGGTAATTCTAATTATTTAATTACCTCATAAATGAATTAATGCGGTAAAGTTTTTCACCTGATTGGAATTGTTGATATATTTTTTTAAGAATATTTAATCGCTTCTCTGTGCTCATTTGTTTACATCAACGAAATAAATATTGCAAGCTTTCCTGCTGTGCATCGCTAGTAAAAAAAAATCGTTGATGTGATTCCGCAGATTAGCATAAACGGTAGAAAATAATTCATGGACGAGAGAACATGGTAAAAAAATACATTGGAAATAATAAAAGAGGAAAAAATTGATAACAAATGAGAGTAGTAAAATTGTTATTTGTGCTCGTCTGTCTTGCACGGTTCAATTGATTTTGACAGGGGTCTTTTATTCCTTCCAATTGCAATCAATCTTTAATCCTTCTTTATTCTTTTGGGGGGTTATGAGGTTCTTATAAGGAGGTCGAAAGGGCGGAGGGATTAATGAATGAGATCTTTTTTCCTTTTTTTATTTCTCATTTTTGCGAGCCCTAGTCTGCACACAAATCAGATGTTGGTAGAAAAAAGGAGAAGATCACGTTAGCGAGTAATAAATCTCATAAGTTTTCGAATCAGCGCATCCTGGTAGTAACGTTATATATATTGTATAACACTGCTGTTACACCCTTTGAACATTTTTCAATGTTTATCACAGCCCTTAAACGCTATTAATTAATTTTTTTACGTGTTTATGACAGGCCCGTACGTTAACAGTCGAATGTCAAAGAATTACCTGTCCTCCTTTGCCATGCGACGAACGAGTTGCAATCAGGGCTGAACCGGAAGCGTGTTGTAAAATCTGTCCAGGTAATAAAGACTATAAATAGATTTTTATTTCTATTTTATTTTAAATATATATTTTATTTATCAGCGACTACACCTCCAAGCATGTTCCAACCTAACGTTATGCGAGATGAAGGTTCGACGAAAAATGCGTCAGACTTTTTGGCGGAAGGAGGTAAATGAGTTTAAGGTGCAAATTTGAAAGTTTTAATTAAGTTTTAAAAAATTTTTTTCTTTCTTCTCTTTTCTCCTATTACTCTAGGGTGTGTTAGAGGAGACCAGGTGTTTGCTAACGGGCAAGAGTGGCATCCCAGATTAGCGCCGTTTGGAGAAGAAAAGTGCATAAGGTGTAATTGCAAGGTGAGATAATTAAATTGACATGTTTGTACGAGCGGTTAAGTGGTGATTAATTTTTTTTTCTCATATTTTGGTTTCTCTAATTTAATTATACAGGACGGTAGAATTGTATGTAAAAGACAAAAATGCCCTGCATTACATTGCGAAAACAGGGTTGAGCTGGCAGACCAGTGTTGTCAAAGATGCGCAGGTAATTTTCATTTTTATTTTTTTACGAAAAAATTAATTTTCTTTCTGATTTAAATAAATTAAATGCACGTGTTGCCTTAATTTGTAGACGGTCCCTCGATTAAGTACCGGCACAAGGGTTCAGGAAGGCATAAAGGAAAAATACAACAGTGAATAAGAAAAAAAGAATAATTAGCTATCACGACTTTGTGCTTAAATGGGACTCAAAGATTGGGTCGCATGTTCATCAAGACCTCATAAGGACGTTTGGGTGAGGACAACCACACATTACTTCCAGCTCTGTGCTTCCATTTGCTTCTGACGTTTTAATTTCGACCCATCAGGAGACAGTAAACTTTAAGAGTTGTACGGGAAGTTGCCTCATTTTTTTAATGTAGCGTTTAACAGTGTAAATCATGCCTGGCCCACTGGTTTGAATTACTGCGCGGCCATTTTGAAACATCTGCCATTGTTGTTAAAATTTTTCATTTTCCATACACTCTTGTTTCATCTTTTTATTTTCTTTTTTTTTATTGTTTTGTTATGTACAGTGTGAGAAAGAAAAAGAAATTTAAAATATATTTTTAGTTTTTAAAAATTACAAAGAAGTACAGTTAATTTCTTTTGTACATAGTAAATTTTGCAAACATTGTACATATTTTATTCTTTTTATTATTAAATAATCTTATTGCTAATATTTGTAAACCAAACTGCCATTTGCTCTTTACGTTATTATCTTATATTATTATTATTATTAATATTATTATTATATTATTATTATTATCATGTTATTTTTATTTCTCTTATAACCCATCATTATATTTACTGATATTTATTGCCAATTTTACCGACTTTTAAGTTCTCCTCTATCCCTTTCTGAAATTTCTCCATGCATTTCCACGAAATATTTTTACAACATATTTACCTTTGTCCTGGATTCATATCAAAAGAATGATTACAAGAACCGAGTGTGGAGTGGAAATTTATATTTATGCATTTTTGGCATGTAGATTTATAACGACAATCTTCTGGATTTTTGCCAAGGCTTCGAATTAGATTTAAATGTATGTTTCGTGTTTTTTATATTGAGATTTATAAAGAAATATCACATCAAGATTTTAATTGATAGGTTTGACTTTGAATTTTGATTGGAAACAAGGCAATTACTCCAGTCGTTTATGTGTGTGGATGATGAATGGAGATTTTTTTTCTAAACCTTTTATTTTTTTTTCATAGCTGCAAGTTATTGCGACGATTTTTATTTTCTTTTTTCCGTTATCAAATAACGTCTTTATTTTTATATATGGTGTGTAAATTTCAGAAAGTTGCGTTGCCCGGAATGGTAATTTAATCGATGTTACTTTTTTTAATTTTTTTTTTTATTTTGTACTTTTTATTTGCACTTGATATTGAACTTGAGGTTACGTCAGTTGTATAAAGTTTGATTTCGTGTAAGAAAAGTTGTAGGTCTAGCATTATATCTGATGTCATCAAAACGTTAAATGAATTTACCATTTGAATTATTTATTCAAAAGAAAATAAAAAGATGCGTGGAAATTAATCGCAAGAATTACCAATCGATATTTGTATGTTTTGATGTTGACGAAAACATGTCGAATCGAAACGAGTCTGAGGATAAGAAGCTAATAGAATTTTTTTTAAGGTTTCATACAAATTTTAATCAGTTTTTTCTTCGCTGAAAAGGCTACTTTCAAAAAATGCCTTAAATTTTCCATTCATTTTTTTGAGAGTTGCCTTTAACTCAAAAAAGCCAGTTAAATGCAATGTGTGATAGCCTGATATTATTAATATTATTATATTATTATTTGTAGCATTTTATGTAATATACAGTTGCATCAGCAATAAAGAATTTTGTTGTTCATTTTTATTAATATTTTAATCTATAGTGTCTTTGTACATTTGAAGTTAAATTTTGACCGGGTATTTTCTTTGACAACATGTTTATTATAAGTTTCATGTGAAAATATCTTATTTTGATGTCAGATACACTTTATTCAAGTGTATGCTTTTGATACTTCAGTGACATTCTCTAGTTTTTATTTTAATTCTTTTAATAATCTCAACCTTGTGATCAAGATTTTTACTTTGGTCCGATTCACTCACTTTTCTCTTACCTCTTTAAAATTTTTTTATATTTAAAACCTTAATTTCTTCAAGTTTTTGTTGTTTTCGCGACTTCAAATCTTATTTTTATCACTTTTTCAATGCATATTGTATTTGTACATTTGATACAGTATTAAATTTTGACTTCTAGGTTTTCCCATAGCATCATGTTAATGATAAGTTCCATGTGAAAATATCATTTTTTTAAATTAAGATGAACAGGATCACAAATTATTCAATGATATCAGATGCACTTTATTCAACTGTACTCTTTTGAAAGTTCACATTCCCATGGTATTGGTGTTGATCTTCTTTAGGTGACTACTGATAACCCATTGGCTCTATAAATGTCACAATTGTAATCTGCATTTGACAAAGTTTAACATATACATATCAAGATAATATTGTCGAAACGTGCAAGAACATTCCAGATTGAAAATGTGCATGCAATATTCAGCAGCTGTAGAATCTAATTTAATTAAATAGATAGAGGTTAGCAGAAATGATTAATTTATCTCATTTTTAATCTTCATGGCGTGTTCATCACTTCAAATTGATCTTATTAATCATGTGCGGTAGTCAAAATCTTTAACCACCAATTTGATGCAATATTCATCATAAGTGGTTTTTATTTTATTTTTTTTAAACTGTTGCTTTTAAAGAGTACGTCATATGAGTAATGGTCTGTATTCTTTGTTTACATTCGAAGTGAAATACAAACCGTTACCCTTGACCCGACCTTCGTAACTTTTGATTATTTTATTTGTTAAAGATGGTTAAAGTCCTTGCCTACACAATAAACGTCAATGTTTCTTATGACAACAAAACGGAAGGTTAAGGTCGAAGTTCAGTGTTAAATGCAATTAAAATTACCGCCAGAATGTTTGGGTTGTTGAAAATGAAAATAGATGGCAATACCTACCACGCAAAAGGCATCTAGAGAGAGGGCACAGAATTAGAGCGACACGACAGGAATTGGTAGGACAAGGATTCGGGCAAAATTCATGTTTTGGCCAAATATACCGAATGATTTGGAACGATTATGTTGGTTGGGGTGACATGCATCGGGATTCAGCACACTTAACTTCCCATTTGCCCCAATGTAACTGAAGTAAACGGCTTAAAACTTGTATTTTGGCTCCTATAACTTGTAAACAACTTTAATCCTGTTTTTCTCCAAATTTTTCAAAATAAAAGATATGACTGTAATGGAGGTGCTCTATATAATTGGGAGTTTTGTTCTATTTTTCTGGATTTATCTCGTTATTACGAGATAAAAATATTTTTTTTTCATGTCGGTTTTTGACCACCGTATTTTTCAATCCAGAAATATTGACAAAGATAGGCTTACGGTTTACGTAAGTCTTTTTATTATTATTTTATTTCTTCGTCCATGTTCAAAATTACCGCCAGAATATATTTTCGAAAAACTGTCGATAGGTGGCATTAGCGTGCACTGGGTTTCATCAAAAGAAACGGAACGGGAAAATGGCGGCAATGGCGCTAGATGTGGGCTGAACAAAATCATTTATTCCGGTCATTTTTGCAGGTCTCTAATAATCAATATCTGAATGGCTGCTACCAGTGGTAAAGTGACCGATTTTGGACCAGATTCTGGTGGTCGAGTTAAGGTATAATACATGATTCTGGCTACGTAGTTAACTACTCCAGTTACTTTACATTTCTAATGAATATTTTCTCATAGGGTTTGATCGTTGTGAAGCCGATTGTGTTTGGAAATGTTGCCAGATATTTCGGTAAAAAACGTGAAGAAGATGGACACACACATCAGTGGACTGTTTATGTTAAACCGTATAAAAATGAAGTAATTATCTAGCTGCATTAAAATATTAAAACAATGTTTAGTTTGAAGTTTAGATGTCGCTTATTCTCATTAAAAATGGATTTTAATGGTTTTAATTCAAAACGCAACTTTGTTTTAATATTTGAATGCAGCTTTTATTTTTACTGGCACTTTTTTTTTTTTTTTTAGCCTGTCTCTTACATTTATCCCGTTTTTCTTTAGGATATGTCTACGTATGTCAAAAAAGTTCATTTTAAGTTACACGAAAGTTACACGAATCCAAATCGAGGTATTTTCTTTAGCATATTATATATTTATTAAATAATTTTTAATTTAATATTTATTTTAATTTTATTTATTATAGTTGTAACAAAACCACCCTATGAAGTAACTGAAACAGGTTGGGGAGAATTTGAAATAGTCATAAAAATATATTTCCATGATCCCAATGAAAGGCCGGTAAGTGATATAAGCTTGAAATAGAAGAAAATAATTTATTTCATCTTCTGTTATTATTGATTTAGGTAACTCTTTATCACATTTTGAAATTATTTCAAAGTGAGACAAACATTATGCTGGGAAAAAAGAATTTAGTGTCCGAATCTTACGACGAAATTGTAAGATATTTGAGTTTTAAAATTAAAATGTTTTTATGTCGCTAATTTAAAAATCAATCATTGAATTAGACTTTTCAAGATCCCACAGCAATGATGCAACAGTTACTAACAAGTAGTCGTCAATTAACGTTGGGGCCATACAAACACGAAACCGATTGTATGTATTACGCTTATGCTGAATTTTTAATCAAAAACTGTATCGATCTTAATTTTTTTTTTCTTTTTACAGTCGAAGAAAAAAAGGAAAAAACTTTCGGTATCATATTGCAAGCGAAAAACAAAATCCGATATGAAATCAATGATTTAAAAGAACGTTTAAAACAAGCGAAAGAAACCATCGCAAAACTAAAAACAGAAATTGCCAAAATAGAAGACGAAGGCCCAAACGGAGCGATGGAAACGTGAATTCTCAGAATAAAATCCAACAAAACAATTTGTACAATTTTTTTTTAAAAGTAATTTTCTAAGTTATGATTTAAATGAATTTCGTAAGAATAAAACGGTCTATTGAATTTCTTACTTTGAGAATGACAAATCATTAAAGACATTTTTTTCTTTATATTGATTACGTTCATCGTTTAAAAAAAACAACCGACGTAAGTTATAAACAAGTTAATATACCATCAAAGTACACAGCATAATAATTATTTTTCGTTGCTATTTCAGGCTTGTCCAGTAAAGTAATTAGAGACCTATCACGAAAACGCAAGAATAATGTGTTTCACTTACCTCTAATAGATAAGTGGGACATTTTTCATACATTTTAGTATTATTTAGTCTATTACCTTTAGCAAAAGTTATATTTATTATCGATTATCGTCCTTGACATCGCATGACGAGAGACATGTCATCCAATATTTGCTAAACATTACCTTAGTAAATATGGACGAACCATACGAAAATTGGTAAATAACAACTCTCACTTACAATGAAATAATTTAATGAATTAAACATACAAAACATATCTTCTTACAAAGAGAAATACAAAAGTAGATTTTTTTTTACCTCAAAAATCTTAAATTTTTCTTACTAACAAGACCTCGTTTTCACAACTCAGATTGAGCTCGGAAAACGTCTTCTCCAACTGAGCAACGACCTCATTTTTCACAATAACGCTACAGTTTGTATAAGACTCCCCACTTTGTCTCTGACAGTATTCGAGTAAATCAATAATTCGATCCGATCGTTTGAAATACCCATAAACATGAGTCCCGTCCGGTAAACGTATTATCAACACTATTTCATCCTTCGGAACCGATGTTGGTGGTCGGGTTGCACGAGTAACGGGTGTTTTATCGATATCTTCGATTTCATCGACAACAATCGGTTGCAACACTTCATAAGTGCTAGTCCTAACCAACTTACATTTGGACTTTTTTTTCCTTTCGTTCACAGACATGGGACTCGATTCCAAATCGGCTTCCTCGAATAGTTTATCGAATAACAGTGCCGGGTCTGATTCATAAGAAGGTGGTGCCGATTTGGCCGATCCGTTGTTACCGATTGCGGGCAGAGTTCTGTACTTGGACACGGGGTTGAGTGTCGGACTGTCCGGTGAAGGGATTCGTCTGTCGAAACTCTTTGGTCGGTCTGTTAACGTCCACGCTTGAGATTTGTCTAGAGGGATTAATCTGAGCGAGTCTAAACTGAAGCGACGGGGTTTTGTTACTTTCTCCACGATTGGATCTGGCATTTTTGGGATGGAGGGTTTCGAGAAATGAAATAGTCTGGCACTCAGTTTTTGGTGATCCATATTTCTGTGAAATTTGATTCTTTAAGTTTTAAATTAATAAATTTTCTTTTGGAAAATAAAATTTACCTTTTGACAAGGGTTAACACATGGATCTGTTTGGTTTCGTGTCTCGATGGTTTTGTGAGAGCGCGGTTGTTTGTGCTTCAAACTAAAATCAATTTTTACGGTGTTTACCTTTCGGCTGTTGCTTCGGCTATTGAGAATTAAATATATTTTATTTTCGATATTTTTAATTAAAAGATACTAACCACTTACCTTTTATTTCACCGTTTAATTATAAATTTTTACAAGACTTTTAACCTTGACTCGACAGCTGCAACCGTTATTGTTTTCGACTTGTTCTAAACTAAGGTTTACTAAAGTCGATATCAGTGTTTTTTTTTTACAACTATCTGTTGCTACAGCAACAAACTTTTGAAAAACCCTTGACTTGAAAAAAGTAAAAATAACTAGGTCTAGTGTGCATTTATCATGAGATGTATTGTGTGTGTATATAATAAAGGAAAACAAAGTATTTTATGGTTTGAGAATTTTTTTTTCTATTTATATTTTAGTTAGTTCAATTTTATATACCCGGTCAAATTTACACATTTTGTACTTCGACAATTTCTCGGCAAAATTTATTGGCATTTTTAATTAAAGTATGTTGTGTATTGGCGGCGTTAGGTTTTAAAAATTGAAGTAGGGAAAATGTTTTATGCGGTGCTTGTTCCCGAACTACCAGCATCAGGGTCAGGTTGGTTCAGCCAAGGGTTCTTGAGAATTTGGTCCACTGTTGCACGGCGAGTAATGTCTGGCTCAAGGATGTGTCTAATAAGGGCTTTACTCTCGGGGCTCAGGATGTCCACCACTTTGGAAGGGTACGTATACCTGCGCTCTTGTTGGTATTTGAGCATCTTTCGAATATTCGAGTCGTCAAAAGGCATTGATCCTGTTAGCATGATAAAAAGGATGCAGCCAAGACTCCATACGTCGTACATTTTGGGATTATATGGTGTGCCCTTTTGATTTAATTAGTTAGAAAAAGAAAAAAAATTAAATTAAATATAAATATTTATGTATGCTTAGTTGTGCAGTGAACTTACCGAAAGAATTTCGGGGGCAGCATAAGCTGCACTTCCACAATAGGTACTGCTCAGAATACGTTTACCAGTTTCCTGGTCGACTGAAGAATTGGAAGATTCAGAAATGTATTTTAATTTAGTTATTGATTAATGAATTTATTTGAATCGGTTACCGCATTTCCGTGCAAAACCGAAGTCAGTCAGTTTGATATGGTCCTCTGTGCATAAGAGGACGTTTTCACACTTGAGGTCGCGATGGGTGATCTCTTTGGTATGTAGGTACTTGATAGCGGAGACCAATTGGCGGAAAAAGTTGCGAGCTTTAGGTTCATTCAGTGCACCGTGGGTCTGAAAATGTTTCATTTTTTTTATTTTCCATATAACTCGTAGTTTGATTAGTGTTATTTAAATTACTCGAATATAGTCCAACAAGTCTCCTCGCTCGGCGATATCCATAAAGATGAAAACTGTATCGCCGGTGTCGAGGATTCGGTGCACTTGAATGATGTTAGGATGCTGCAGATCTCGGACTATTTCAATCTCCCGCGGCAGAAACCTGGAGACGAAGTCTTTGGATGCTTTTTTCCGGGAAATGATTTTAACCGCATATCTTTGAACTTGGCCATGTTGTCTAGTTTCAGCAATCCTACAGATTTTAACACTATTTTACATCTATTTACAAAAAAAATTAACCAAAACATCTTTAAATTTTACATTTAAAAAGAAAACTGTAACACTGTTGAAAAAACACCATTTTTTCACAGAATACCCCTATATTGTTACATTATTCTATTTTATTTTTTAAGAACATTTTTTAGTCACCTGACTTTACAGTAGGACCCCTCTCCGATGACTCTGCCTAGGGTGTACCCTTGTTTTTCAAGAACAGTTGAAGCTGATCCACTGAATAGTCCTAATTTTATGATTTCAGGGCTAACCCCTGTATTCATAGTCAAACCAGTCCTCGGCCAAGATTAGACGGCGCATGAAAGTAAGTTTGGATTTCAAATGAAATTTACATGATCTGCTTGTACACACTGGTAAAGAGATCATCCCATCCCAATGAGTCCTCAAGCATGATATTTTTATATCTCCATTCTACTCAGCTGCCTGCCCACATAGGACTAGGCCTACGCCGCCTTAAATACACAACAAACAATGCACAGAAATGGGATAAGAACAATCCCTCGTTACCTTAGAAACTCGGAAATTTCAAATTTGTCACTGACAAATGCACAATAACTGTTTTAGCACAAGATTTGAATATTAAATAGATACGTTTATTGCAATGATATTTTTTCCATGATGGACGGACTAGACAAATTATGATTTATAAAATAAAAATAAATTGCTGCAATTTTGTGCCTTATTAGTTATTTCATGCGTGACATGGTGATTTTATATATTCGTATAAAAATTTTTTTTGAAAAATTGGAATGATTTTATAAAATTAAATTATTCGTACGTTAACTATTTTTATTAATCAAATTTGCCGCCGAACCAACAACGACATTTCTCAATTGGTCGATACTGTTGATTAGCGTGTCTAACCTCGCACCAAAGTTGCTGGTCAGCTTTGATCTGGCCAAAAGTTGGTGCTCGTCTGTCGTTATTGATGTTTCCGGTTGAGAAAACCATCTGAGCAATGGGGGTCGTCCGTCAATCTGTTCAGCTTTATTTAATGTTTGTATTTGCGATGTCGAAGCACTGATGTCGAAGGCAGATTTACTGATATGGACAAGTGAAGACGTCGGTTGAGCTTCTTGCTTTTCTAGGTCGTTGGTCGATGATGCAATCGGAACTAAACTTTGTGATGATTCAAACACATTGGAATCGCTGAGACTCAATGTTCTTTTTTCTGTCAATAACCGCTTTTCGTTTTCCAAATAACTAACTCGAACGTTGAGCAATGAAAGTGTTCGTGCTTTTTCATTAACTATTTCTTCGGTTTCCCACAGTCGGTCCGATAGGCGCTTATTTTCTTCGGTTAGTTGAGCCATATTGGTTAATACTTTGTCACGATAGTCACGTTCAGTGTTCAGGGTCACTTCAGCCAAGGAGACTTCGTCTTGAAGTTCTCGAAGTTTTTGTTTCAAGCTGTTTAATTCTCTGCTGTGTTTCTCCCTGAAAATAAATCGTTAAATTGTGTAAGTTTGGTGAAACGAAGAGATTTAATAATATTTCTATTTTCTACCTTTCTTTTTGCAAATGGGCTTTTTCTCTGTGTTTTCTTCGCTCGTATTTCATCGCTATTTCTTCATACTTCTGGCCAGACTGAACCACCTGCACGTGTAATTTTTCAAGCTCGTATTGCAACTTCTTAATAATTTCATCTTTGGCAGCTATTATTTTATCAGCGTTGTGTTTTGGTGATGATTCGTTGTGAATCGCAGCTTCCGTCTTCGATGATCTTCTTAAAGAGGTAGCAAACTTCATTCTAATGCTTCTTATTTGAGCTTCTTTTTCATCACATTCAGTTAAAGCTTCGGATAACTAACCCAAATCAAAAAGTTTAATTTAGTACAAATTTTCAATTTATTCCAATCGATTTTTTTAAAAAATTACTTTATAAATTAAAGTTTCATTTTCATTCTCCAACTGGCGCATCGCTTTCTCCATTTTCTTATTCCTCTCAGTCATTTCGACAACTCTGGTGTCTAAATCTTTACACTTGAGATGTAACGCATCCTTTACTGTGACGGGATTTCCACTGGACAACACTTCCACCTATGGAAATGAAAACAGGAAATTAATAACAAATACGTAAACAAATTTTCCCTAAATTTCTATTTTTATATAATTCCAAGTAATAACTAAAACGCGAATTTCCCCTGAGCCCTAACCGTTTTCCTTGTATCTTGCAAATCTTGTCGGATGTGACGAATCTCTTCCTCATGAGACTTTCTCATTTCCTCTCTAGCTAGCATCGCAGACTCTTTTTGCTGACGTAATTTTTCCTCGAAATCCGTTCTAGATTATATCAAACACTATTATACCACGCAGCAAACATCTGTTATACATATCAAATTGATAAAAATAAATTTCTTACTTTTGTTTTTCCATAATTTCATGCACCTGAGGATAGCTCAATTTAACGTTATCGGTTAAATTAGCGTTTAATCCCTTATGTTTTTCTCTCTCCGTCTCGATTTCTTCCATCAATCTGGCACGTTCCACCAATAAATACGCCACCTTTAATAAAAAAAACAACATTATATAATAAATTCACTTGATTTTTGAGCTTTAAATCAAAGTTAATTGCAAAAGAATATTAAAACTGTCATATGACACTTTATGAATACGAAATTCAATCATATTTGACGTTTATCTCTTCAAGTGTTTAATTTAATATAAAATTTATCAACTTAAAACCTAAAGGTCAAATAATTTCCATAAAAAATTTAAAAAATATTACTTATTTACCTGTTCACCTAACGAACAATGCAATATGTGATGTAAACCTTCCTGTTTTAACATTGCTAAGATTTCCACCATGTTATTATCGTTGCTGTTGTTTCGCAAAAGCTCGATTTCTCGCTCTAACTGATCTTTCTCCATCTCGACTTTGCTCACGCGTTCATCTGTGATGTCCTTGAGTTTGGCAACAAATAGTTCTACCTCCTTGATTTCCTGAGCCTGTTGCGTTCTCTGTTTATCTAACATTTTCCTCGATGTGTGTAAATTGTATTCAGCATCGCCCAACCATCTCCACACGTGCAGTAATTTCTCCTCAGAAGGTAACTCAAAATTGAGACCTTCTCTTTCGAAACGATGTCCTAGTGCGACCCATTCGTCTTCTTCGCTCTAAAAAAGAAAATAATTAACGTTTTAGTCACATGAAGTATACTGAAAATGTAATGGTGGCCAAACTTATTTCACTCATTATAAGGTTAAAAAATTTTTTTTTCTTTACAAGTGATGAAGAAAAATTACTATTATTATAAGTATTAAAACATCTTACCTCCTCCTCGATGAAACCCAATCCTGACACAATATCTGGGACGCTACTCATGCACATCCACATGCGTGGAGTTAAACGGGTCATATCACAAGTGTCACAAACATACAAATGACACAAATATCCTCATTTTCTCTAATCTAAATATCAAAACGGGACAAAAATATGTGTTGTTGGCTAAAAATACGAAACAAAACGTGCACGTAATGGAAAATAAAAATGACTCATTCGGGATTTTTTGCTCATTCGATAACAGGTGCTATCAAAAAAAAGGAAATTGCTGACGTCAAGTGTAGTGACGTGCAGCGAAAGCTGAAAACAACTAAGGAAGGGGTTGCATTTGTGCGTGTCTCACCCCTAATCGCGGGCGTCTTTCTTCCATTAGAGACGATCCATTCGTGAATTAACATCATGGGTTGATGAATACTGAACAGATTGGATGATCGTTGGCTGTGTTGAGTCGGAAATTGGATGAGAATGACACCAACAGCTGGGATCTCATATTCGAGCAGACGGCATGTTGTGTTTAGGGGCACCTATTGGGGAATTGTGAGATTAATTTTTTGCGCCACCTACCACGAATCCAATTGGCGGCAAGTCTGACTTGTGTAATTTTACATTCATTTCATTTACTATTGAGGTTAAGTATACGCAAGTAAGCAACAGACCGTAAAATGATTTTACTCCATCTCCAAGGATTTCACCACTACAATTTAGTGAAATTTCACAAAAATTTGAATAAAAAACGAAATAAATTAAAACAATTATGCAAATTAGAATGCATTACAAATAAATAATTTTTATTTCTCTATGTAAATCGAAATTGATGTAATGGTATTTGTCTATTTCTCTTTAGTCGTCACAAGTTTTGGCTTATTTACTATTATGATATTAATTTTATTTCATACATTTATTATAGATTACGTTTTTACGACCGCGCGTATCTCTATGTCCCCCAATCAATTTCGTATCATCTTGTAAATAAAAACACGCAATGCAGACATTTTTCACATTACCACATGGTTCAAAATTGAGTTTCAGAACAGAGAGACTTCTCGGATAGATCAGTAACATCACCAAATTTCGTTCAATACTTTTTTACCATGTAATTTCAACAAAATATTTAATTTATTTATATTCCAGTTTGCGTATGGTTGAAAATAATTATGCCATCACATAAATATAGTGAATGTACATTTCTGAAGTTAGACATTTTAACCATAGTTATGAGACGTCAGTGTCACTGTATATTGTGTTATTGATTATGTCTTATGCATGAATATTTTATTCAAACACATTAGGAAAGATGAACAAATTTTACGGCATTGTTCCTAGAGTTGTGTAAGTAGTCAAGTCGACTACATCATTACAATATTTAATCTGTTAAAAAATTTGAATTCTTGTAACATGGGATTTTTGTATTGTGATGCCATTGCGCTGTGGATAACTACGTTTTTGATTTTAAATAGAGGAGACACTCGTATGTATTAATAAGATTCATTACTATCCTCAAATTGCCTAAAACAGTTTTTCTGTTTTGCGTAAAGACGCGAGTTATGCAGAAAAGTATTCAATTGAACATTTTTTATCCACTTTCTTGAAAACTTCTCAGTGGTCAAAAATAATTATTCTGACTGATGATTCTGACTTTGGTAAACACTGAATTTAATGTAATTTATACTAATGAAACAAATTATAATTTTTTATTTCTCTAAGCTTATGTTTCTGAACATTTGTCGCAACATCTGATTCCTGTCAGTGTTGCTCACATCGGTGACTTTAAAACAAATGAAATGCAAAAGTTTGGAACAATTATAATTAAAAGCAAACCAACTACTGCAATAGAAATGGTACAAAAAGGAGTAAGATTGATTAAAACTTGTCCACCCAGATGGTTGTTGATATTAGACGAAAAATTGCCAGATGTTGGGAAATTTTTTATCCCACATGATGTCATCGTGTTTTTATTGGAAGTTGACTCATCTCGAGAGGTATTTATGAATTTAATGTTACAAATGATGAGTGCTTAGAAATACGGCATTTTTCTCTTAGATTTGGCTTTTATTTCGCTTGTATTCAGCTATTGGAAATGCTGTAAAGGCTTTAGAAAGTGGATATTGGAATACGAAAAGAAATTCTTTGAAATTTTCTTATTTGCCGGTTCCTCTGCCTACACAAGCTAAGGATACAATACGTTTCTTAACAGTAAAAGTAAGCTTGTTCTTTAATGAATGCAAAACAGTATTGGTCTTTTCCGTCATCCCCTCTTATGATAGCCCGCCAGATGGGGAAATTTCTCCTGAAATACTGAGACTAATGAGTAATAACGTGACATGACATCATTATGTGTCATGCCGTAAAGCTGCGGTGAGTGAAGGAGTAAAATGTTATCCCAATAAGTTTCGGAAAATGCCCTTTTTTAATTGTCTCCTCAGGGATAATTCTTTCGGAATAGGCTGGTACAGTCAGTAACCATGGAGGTGCAAAACACCTCCATGTTGCAACTCACTTCTCAGTTTTATTAATATAATATTGATACATTTGGTTCCATGTAAGTTTCAACCATTTTTCTGGCCGGAAAGCAAAGGTGGATATACTGACGTTCACGTAATGGGTTTACACGGTGAATTTATGAAAGCAATTCAAACAGTATTTACATTTAAGTAATTAAAACCTTCTTCATTTCGAATCGTTTATGTTCTTGAGAATCAATACTGACATTATTTTCATAAAGCATAAGTGTCAGCACACCAAAAGATGGCCAATTTGGTATTAGGTTAAACAGAACTTTTGTAACAGGAATAGTTGGAGAGTTATACCGAAATGTAAGTAGACAATTACCTATCTACAAACATTCATTCATTCATTCCTCACTCATAAATAAAAAATGTAGGAAAGTGATGTGGCAATATCAGTAACCAAGACAGTCGACAGAATTCAATTTGTGAATTACTCTCCCGGAATTACAAACATTGCCGTGAAGTTACTTTACCATCACCGGCAAGGATCGCAAGAAAGATTTTTCTTTTATTTGGAACCGTTCTCCAGTTACTCTTGGTCTTGCATAATTGGTTTTACGATTCTATTTGCAGTTTTGCCTTCAATTATTAGTTTATATAAAAACAAAGTATGGTCTTACAATACCAGTAACATTAAAGGGATCAATTATATATTTCGATCTGATAAAATCAAAACATTTTATTATTACGTAACTTGTTCCATATACACCCTTCTTCGTACTGGTAATTAACCTACAATAAAAGCAAATAAACCTTACCAGTCAATGTCAATGTCAGTGTGTGTTGCCCCCATAGCCTGTGACAGGTCTTTGGTGTAAGAATATCAGATAACAGACACAAATGTAATTTATTTTTGTGAGGAATTTTTCTACAATTTTGTATATGAATATCATTTTCTGCTCGCTTCTGATTGGGGTTTGAAAAAAATTGTTCTTGCTGAGGTTTATTTGCTGTTGTTATTGCTTACCGAGGTACCTCCAACAGTTCATCAGATCAATCAAATTTTATCCAAATTCTGTTAAAAACGTTCTCAGTTTATGAGCTTTATCTAAAATTTCAATTTTGTTTTAGGAATTCCAGTTAAAGTATATGGATTTTCCGGAAAGACAATTTTATTTGTATTCCATATATTCTGCACCGTGATGTTCATAAATTACTGTTCAACCTTGACATCTATTTTAGCAATCACCAAACTCAAAGTGCCCTTTGATAATTTTTATGATTTCATTTATAAGTCCAATTATGAAATAGCCACAATTAAAGGCTCTAGTCTCGTTGCTATACTAAAGGTAATGAGTAATGACTAGTAATGAATACTATTAATTACATTTGTATTGATGATTACATTTTTATAGATGTCGTCAGACGACTTATACAAAAAAGCAGACAAAAAGATTTATAGCAATCCCGACAAGTTTTTACTGACTTCGAATACACAAGGGCTGAACTTGATTTATAACAAAAAAATTGCATATTTAATGGAAGAGGCATCACTGCGAGTTGCCGTAAAACATAACTGTTCTTTTCGATTTATGGACGAAGTCATCATAAAATCTGAGTTTTGTTTCGTATTTAACAAGCAATTTCCCTATCAGAAGCTTTTTAACAAATAGTATTGGCTTGTAACATTGCATTTATGGCTTGGACTTTGAAGCTAATCTTGTTTACACTTTTTAGCATAAGCATTTTAAAAGAAAATGGTGTTTATCAGCAACTTTACTGTACGGTATATACTAGTAGTATG
>JAQFZO010000530.1:0-23513 GCA_034695885.1 Geophilus flavus
ACAACATGATACGAAGCAAAAAGTCACGATACAGAACCATATAGCTCGGAAATTAGTAGAACGAGAAGGATCGAACAATACTTCGAATTCCGTCGACAATTGATGGCCTTCGAATGGCCACGTACTCACGATCTTGCGAATAGTGCGACGTAGTTTACGATGAATCCAAATGGATGCCATTTTCAAATTCGATGCTGACAAATCTGTGATCTTTTTGAGTTGTTAACAGCTATGAATAAATTCAGCAATCTAAGACACTACTGGTTTTTTCTCTCTGAAGTTTGCTTATTTAATTGTTGTGTTTGTATGCTGCTTTTGGAAATATACCGTAATTACATTCCAAATTAGTTTTCGTTTATTATTTGCGTGCCTGACCACCATTTCCATTAAATTCATTTTGCTGCACAAATTACTGATAGTAACACACAATAATAAGCATGTTAATTTAAAAAAGAAGTTAATTTCATTTTACTGTCATTGATTAAGCAGTATCACAATAAACAGAGCAAACTGAAAGTTGATGATTTTTTTACAAGTATATAAGTGAACAAACTTTTTAACTGCTTGTGTTATACATAAGTACGGTGGCCCAGGAGGCTCACTGTCGAAATGACCGTGTGAATGGTCAATAATGTCTATATTCGTAATTTTTAGAGTATTAGAAAGGTTTTTTGGATGGTTCTGGTTTTATAACTGGTCATTTCAAAAATGACCACTGGTCAACTTGTTTTTACATCTTTGAAATGACCAGTTATAAAACCAGAACCATCCAAAAAACCTTCTTAATACTCTAAAAATTACGAATATAGACCCAGTTCTGTTGCATCCGGGCAGTGAGATAATTTTTGTCGTCACATTTGTAATGTGCGCAACAGTGCAAAAATTACATTTTTCGCAAACGTACATCGCTGGTGTGAACATCCACTGTCAAATACGATGCCTATAAATGCGATTTTCGGACTATTGCGCACAATTGCGAGCCTCGGGATATGGATTTTCAAAATTGTCGCATCTAGAGGATTCACAATCACCCTACAACATGCGAATCTGTGTGTGTGTTCTGTTACTACTGTATAATCTGATTGGTGTGTACAATGAACTGCAGAAAAGCAATGGGGCATCAATGTATTGCCAAATTGTTTGAAATTTAAGAAATTGAAACTAATTTTTAGGGAAAATCGATTGAAATCAAGGATAGTTTGACAAAAATTGCCATTTTCCGTTAATTTCTATCGATTTTCGTTCGATTTTCTACGGATTTCCATCGATTTACTTTTGATTTCCATCTCTTTACCCTTGATTGATCGATTAAACTCCCAGCTCTAAGAGTAATGTGTTGTGGAAGTGTTCGTAGTAGGTATTAAATTCGACTCGCGCGCATCCTGATTCGCGTGGAAAAATTCGCTGGCGTCACTTTCGCGCGGGTTCTGACGACTTTATTCTTTATTGCCATACACGTACTACAATTTGCTTTATTTTAGATCGGTGACACCTGTGAACCAAATCCTTGCACCAAATGCGAGTGCACAGACGACCTGTCGATCGAATGCACCAAAACGGAATTCCAGCAACGGGACGAAGTACTTCAACGTTACCCAATGAAAAACGATTCATGTTGCCAGAAAGAATATTGCTGTGAGTAGCAGCCATCAACAGCAATCTTTAACTATTTCAAAACATTGAAAACAAAAATTGTTTGCCGTATAAAAATCGTTAGAAAAAATTCAAAAGAATGTCGTTAATTATATACTGAATTTATTGAGTCGCTTTAAATGTACGGTACAAATTTTCTCGCATACATCATTCAGAATGGGCTATTACACAAGCCTTTTCTCTAAAATTTAAAGCACTCGCATACTTTTCTTTACATTTTGAAATACGCACTGGAAGATTGCACAAAAAAGATAAATCGATTTTCAGTAATTTCTAGTTATTTTGTTGTATTTCGAAACGGTTTACGATGATTTAATTCCCAGTAAAGTGTGTAATCAGAAATTTTTTTTTAAAAAAGACAAAAAGAAAAAAAATTAGTGCATCTTAATTCCGTTCCTATAATGTTGGCCAAAAACAGCAAAAATTTGTTTTTTTTGCTCTTTGCTGCTATTGTAGCACCAATCCCACCTAAAAATAAAATCAAAATAATTTAGATATTAATTTAACTGATATTTGTCACTAGCCGCATTCAAATATTCAAACAATATTGAGTTTTGAATTTTAGATGTCACCTATTCTCTTTAAAATGGAGTCTAATAGTCACAAAAATATTTGTCGACGGACTCTAAAATCTTTCAAAATCTACGCAAAAACAAATCTCAAAATATATACAAAATCTTTTAGAATCTTAAAATCTAGTTGACTAATTTCCCGAATGTTCAAAACTAAAATTTGTTTTAATATTTGAATGCAGCTAATGAAATTTCTAAATTTCACCTTATGAGGTGGTATCGGAGGACATTTCCAGTTATAAAGATAATATTGCAGATTTCCATCACCAACTCCGAATTTTAATTTCTCGAGAAATTCCCGATTTTCCATTAAATCTAAGGCATTGAACACGTCAAAACCATCCTGGAAATAGAAATAAAAATTAAATCGGTGAGTGAATCAGAAAAATTGCGATTTTTATATTTTTTTTTTTACGTTTTTAGCAACCACCAACGCGTCACCGATGAGGTCGATCCAGGGCGTTTTAAAGCTCACATTGTAAAAGGAATACGCAGCTTTGAGAGATTTGTGCACGGGATGATGCATCACAGTCGAGGGTAGAGTGTAGAAACTCACAAAATCCGTCACTTCGCCGTCGTTCTCCACAATGAAACTGTCCACGATGTTTTCCCGAGGGGTGAACCAATGGCGGAATTCTTTTTCCGTAAATACCGGCGACAAATCGAATCTTTCTAAATACTAAAACAAATTTTTTTTTCTTGCTAAAATTGTAAAATCGAATTTTTTCATTTTTCATTTTTTTCTTTACAGATAAGAGAAGTTTATGAGTTTTCTTCACATCCGCCGTCGTCATTCGTCTGAATCCTTCCGTTTTGGTCGTCTAGAAAAAAATTTAAAATTTTATTAAATTTTTTCGATTTTTTTATTTTTTATTTTTTATTTACCTCGGGCAGTTTAAAAAGTTTCAAAGTTCTTTGCATAGTCATGTTACGACTCAAATGAGAAAACTTGACGTCAATCAGTTTACGTGGGTTTAGCGAACGATGCCAATACCTTTAAGAGATTTTTTAATTAATAATTTTTTTTTTTAAATTAATTTTTTGTTTAATTAACCTGCAACAGCTGACTGGTTTAGGCAACACCACTCCTGCAGTGTACACGGCCTGGAAGATGCCAACTAGATTGACCCGACGTGTAATTTCCCGAATCAAAACAGGTGCCACCCTTTTCATCCTCAATTTCTTGTGTACGCACAGAAAATTGATTTCTACCATTTTCAAATCCCTAACAAAATAACAAAAAATATTAAAAATCATATAATTTTACAAAAAAATTTTTAGTTTTTGTTTAAAATCGCGGTTTTTCAAGTTTAGAATGGATTTTTGTTAGTTTATGAGGATTTTGGGTTTTGTTCGGGTGATTTATGGAGGTTTTGGGTTACATTTGAGTTTTTCATTCGATTTTTCACAAATACAAGGCCAAAACCTGAGTAGTTTGCATTCAAAACAATTTAAAAAATTGAAAATTGCAAGTCTACATCACAGAATAGATAATAAGATACAGTATTCTGTATAATTTGTGTAAAGATTTTGCATATTTTTTGAATTTTTATTAGAAAATTCTGTCGAATTTTTGCAAAAAATCGAAGCTATGATTAAATATGATTAAAATCTGCAGAAAGTTTGCAAACTTTGCCAGCAAAGTTAATAATTCCAAAAAATATGCAAAATTTTTGCAAAAATTATACAAAACTTTTGAAAAAGCGGACGAATAACTCCAGAATTTTTGCAGATCGTCTGCACTTTTTTTTTTGCAAAAAATCTGCAGATTTTTTTAGTTGGGATTCAACAAAACACCGAAAATTCTCGCAAAACTAATGGTTTTTTTAGTCGGTATTTTGTTTCTGGTGTGTTTACGATTCGGTCAAAACCAAAAACCGAATCCAAAGTCACATACTTATCATAAATCCTTATATTCGCAGGAACGGCGCTGATAAACCCAACAAGTTTCTTGCTCTTCACCACCCTGACTCCAACATGCCAATTTTTATTCCATTCAGGAGCCTGCAGAGCCCTATAAAACACCAAAAAGTAAAAAAAAATCATCAGATTCAACATAAAACTCAAATAATTTCATCTTTTTTACCATTTTAAAAAATCCGGTGAATAATCAAACCTAAACATATTATCGTCATCCTCGACATAATTTTCATTTAACAACGTATAAAGTTCCTTTAACTATTTAAAAAAAAAATAATTCCCTAATTACCAGATAAATTTGCAACTAAAAATCCACGAACTAAAAACTAAAATTTACAATTAAAGGTTCGTTGATTTCAAGAGTATCCCAACAAAATTCCTCCGGCAACGAATACGGATCGGATCTAATGTCAGTCGCAGCTCGAGCACCTTCGATGGAATCGTTAGACGTCACTTTCTCAGCTAAAAAAAACATTAAAAAAAAAAATTAACAAAAATTTCATTTATAACGGAATTTTTAGGTCAAGGATGTTCAGTTCTTATTTTGCACTCATTTCACAATTTGGTGATTTATGGCGATTTTTTGATGGATTTTTATGAATTTTGGCTACATCTGGTCGAATTTTTGCGATTGTATGCAATTTCCAGTTGCATGATGGTTAATTTTATAAAATTTTGTGGATTTCCAGTTCAATTTAGAAAATTTGACATTTTTGACAAAAGTCAAACTGACAACACAAATTTGTAAAAATTCAACCAGAAATTGAATTTTTCTTTACATTTTTGCAAATTTCTGTGATTGCACAAAATTCAATCTTAAAACACTAAAGTCTGCAAAAATTCAATCAGAAATTGATTTAAAATTGGTTAAAATTTTACAAATTTCTGTAACTTCACTTTGAATTTCGTCAAATTAAAGCAAATTCTTCCCCTTTCCACTGAATTTTGTCAAAATTTACATAGCATAAATGCATTTTAAGTGCATTATAAGGTTTTTTTTAACAGCACGAACATCCTTGCCCTATAAACCAAAATTTTAATTTCTTTTACTCATTTTTGGTACGGGTTGCGTGTCCCAAAACGAGTAATGTTTTCTCATCGCTTCTTCGTAATTTTTGGCAGGTCCTTGATGAAAAAACTCCATCGCTTCCTTAAGAGACAATTTTTCAAATAAAACATCCGGTGGTGGTGGTGGATCGATCTGAAAAATTGAGAAAAACAAAACACGTTATTTTCTATCGAAAAAATTCATCTTTTGCTCCAATTTTAACCGTTGGTGCCACTTCATTCTCATCTCCGGCTCCACCGGTGTCGATGGGTTGATTGGTCGTGTCTTTTTCTTTTCGTTTATCTTTTCCCTTGTTCTTTTTCTTCTGTTTGTTTCTTTTCTTGCGAGCACCTCCCTCGTCCCTGTAAATTGAAAATGACATCATCGAGGTATAAATTTCGGATCAGTGATGATTTAAAGATTTAATTATCGTAGTTTATCGAGGAAATGAGGAAAACGAAATGTATAGATTTGATTACATACGCTGTACCATCGACTTCTTTTTTGGCTTCATCATTTGATTGCACACAATTCAGATTCGGCTCGTGCCGAGAGATTTCGTTAACTTTAGTCTTTTCCTCGTCCGCCATGATGCCGTGGTTCAGCGACTAGTAGACTTGAGTAACAACACCGCAGCAAAATATTCAATTTTGGAAAATGGTGTTGAAAAAAAAATATCGGATGTTTTATACAAGTAGATATAATCAATTAAAATCACATTAAATATTTTATTTTAGGAAAAATTATTAATTTGATATTTTAAAAAATTCTTTTAACTATTTTTTCGTCGATGGAAATGTTCGACGAAAATAGTAAACAGAACGAATCAGCAAAAATTCAAAGAAAAAATAAATTTTCAATGGCCTTTATTAAAAAGAATAAAGTTGCTAAGTAACTAACAAACACATGGCTTCGATCATGTATTTTTCCATTAAAAACTGCTGCCACCTAACGACAAAACGACGAAACAAACCAACCATAAACACCAAACCTCGATTCCCCTAATATCGGAATGGAGTTTCCCACCTGCCCCGCGTTTCATCGGCGTCCAGTCGGCGTTTCGCATCGCATCGCAGTCCCACGCGGTTTTGGATTTGCTTCTCATCCTTTTCCCTCACCCCTGGATGTTTTCGACATACTTGGTAAGTCAAAAACTACAAAAACATTTATTTTTCCCATCAAAAAAAAATCCTCGCAGGAAAGCTAACCCTAAAATTCGAACCGAAAAATAAGAAATTCAGTCATCAGGTGTTATAAATCAAAAATATAAAATCGAAAAAACAAATTAACCTGTTCGCCAGGTCCAGTCTCCGTCTAATCTGTGGTAGCAGCATCACACCAATTAAATAGCCTTACATTTTACCTTAATAATCCTACACACACACCTGGCATATAATTTACTGTCACATAATTTTAATTTATTTCCATTTTTTCTTTTTTTTACCTACCGCCTATTCAATTTACTCTAAGAAGTTAAGTGTAATTCTTCACCATCCACTATAAAAAAGGAAAAAAAAAAACTTTTTAAATAGCAAAACCCCATTTACCTTAGATATACCTCCATCCATGCATATAAATGGCCCTAAATAAGTTCTCAACCGCAATTTTTTAGTAAATACCATAGGAAAAAAAATATTTGGTTTTTTTTTTTTTTTGAAAAAAGGTATCATTTGCGAAAGTAATTTAGAGGATGATTTATTATGTTGTATAAAAAGTATGCGTGAAGTATTTTGCTGGGAATCGGAGATGACTTAGTGTATATGCAAACTTGTGGGTTGCCAGGTTTGTGGGTGGATGAGTTTGAGCCGAAAGCGAAGTTAAAGTGTTGGTGGAATTTGATGAAGAAAGAGTTTGTGACTTCAGGAATGGTCAAATAGATATAATAATAATTGTGGGGCTTTGTTATGCTTTGTTGATGAGTTAATTATTTAGTAATAATTGCTGCATGGTTTTTATTGTTTATTATTGCCGCTGTTCTTGTTGGAATGTAAACATTCAAGGAATAAATATATTCCTCTGTTCTTTTGATCAATCTTGCCTTTATTTCATCAAATGGTTGTGATTTAACTATTCATCGGACAGCATAGAGCCTACAAGGGGGTATACGGCTGGACACATTTTTGTGAACAGTGGATATTAAACAATTGGAAAATAATAAATGACTAAAAACTGACTTTGTTGAGTATTTATGTTGTGAAAACTGTTTACAATAGTTTTCAATTTTTACAATTGTTTAATATTCAATGTTCACAAAAATGTGTCCCGCATTGTATAATAAGGTGTTTCATAATTAAAAACATTGTTCAATTTGGATGATTGTGTGATTTTTTGGAAATCAATGGATGTAGCATCTAACAATTAGGTGAATAATCGAACAAACTCCCTAGTGACAAAATCGAATAATTGCTGAAGGGCCTCCTAAGGAGCTTTTGAACAATTGGAGCAACAGAACATGTGAGTTGAATCACAAAATTAAGTTCTTTTAAATAAAAGTATAATAAAAAATTTATTTGATTTTGAACAAGTAGAAAATTGCACAAATGCACAATCACAGCATCAATTTTACTAATAAATCCCTTAATAACAATAATCCAAAAAGTTATACCCGTAAATGTCAGCATATAATCCAACCCCACAATTTTTAACTCAAAATTCTTGTTTAGCGGCATTGCTGGCATTAAGTTAAGTGGTGGAAAGGGTTTTGACACATTTTTATTAGTGTTAGAAACTCGGCTTAATACATGGTGGCATTTACGGTACCGTATTTCCAAGTAGTGTCATAAGCCTTCTCCAGATCAAAAAACAGCCTTGGCTCATTCAAAAAGGCATCACGAATATGTTATTACATATTAGAGATTAAACACTACGTCATATGAACTCATTGTATTGACCAATAGTATTATTCCACTGTATTAGCCAATCACTTTGCTTGTATTTATTCACTACATTAAACATGTAACCGTCTTTATGTTCACTACACAACAGAATAAAGGATATGACAAACGGTCCAAATGCACCGTACTCGAAATGTAAATTTCTTGCGGAGTTCGTTTCACCGGTCCGGTGACTTCGCAATCTAAAATAACCCATTTGGCATGCTAAGAAAGACATTGATAGTCAAAAACAAAAACATGACTTTACAAACAGATCACCCCCTACATTCCCCAGGGAATTATTAGAGGTAATCTAGCGACCGCATTAAACTTACATGACATTAACTAAACAACACAACCTGTAATCACCATACATTTATCCATTATGCATCATAACTTATACAAAACCCTCCACAAGAAAAATCCCAATAAAACTTAACACAGCCTTCAGCCACACTTTTGATTGACAGCAACTTGTTTCAACGGATGGGAATCAAGTAAAATAAGCCTCCAATTTCAAACCACTCTTACTTAACTTTTTTTTTACTTAAATTAAAATTTTTTATCTTCCAAAGGTGGAAATTCAGTCAAGTAGCCCTTGGTGCAGCTAATGGTTTGAGAATCTCTTTCGCCACTTCAATTACCTGTTCAACTGCATGTCTGTCTGCCTTCTTCAGTAACCCCTGATGAAGGTAGCAAGCAGAAAGGGGGGTGGGGTGGGGTCAAATCTTGCTAACAGGAACGTCTTTCAAGTTTCAACTCATATCTGTGATGTGCTGGAATGCCTTCCTTCCCTTCCCTTCCCTTTTAGTCTTTTTAAGTCTCTGTGTTTTAAGTTAACCCAAGTAGCAGCTAATTTATGTCATAGGGGACAGAACAAATGGAAACTCTCATAAACAATTATCTTTATTGTCCCCTTTATTTCACTTCTCATTTTCTGCACCAAATTTCTTGGGAAAAATGTCTGAAATGTTGAGCTTTGGCATGATTTATAGACAATATAGTTTTTTTTTAATGTTTATGATTTGTAGCTCATTAATTTCTTAAAAATTTAAAGCAAGGAGAAAAAAGTTATATGAAAGTTTTGTTGAGGAAAAAAAGGATCTCGTTAGACCTTATGTCATCCAAATTAATGTCAACTTTATGATGGTATTTTTTTGTTTTATTTTCTAAGACAAAACCACAGTAATCCGATTTTTTATTATGTTGGGATTCAACACACCTGGGAGTTAATTTTCTGGGGTTAGAATGATGCTGGGTGGTAAGAAATGGAGGTTTAGAGTGTGGAGGAAGTTGGGTTTGAGGTTTTTCATATGAGAAAAGGGTGGTTCATGTGGTCTGGCTTGTGTTCAAGTGATTTCTGTTGGTATAAGTATAACAGTCATCCAATAATGGAGGTTAAATGACAATCAGAGACATCAAAATGTTTGAATTAATGTGATTTTCATTGTTTTATGATGTTTGAAGCTAACAATCTATTTGGTAGGTTTTTAATGATGTAGGAATTGTTGCAAAATACCAAAAACTTCAAAACTTCTAATAAATACTTATAACTACAATTCCAATTATACCTACCATACAGTTATCAAATGGTAATTCACAGTATACTGTGAATTATACGTAGTACAATATCATAGTATTTTACATAGTACAGTATCATAATATTGCATACGGTATATAGTCCGTTCGCTTATTTCAAGATAGTTCAAAATGTCCAGTAATTGGCCGAGAAGTTTGGACAAGGAGCATCGTACCTATACTTAGCGTAAACAAACGTACGATATAATTATTTCTTTAGGTGTATTACAACCTCTGGCAAGCAGTCTCGACCAATGGCAGGGCATTTTGAACTATCTTGAAATATGCGAACAGACTACAGTAGCATATTATAGTGAGTCATATAATGCTACATTGCAAAGTACTATAGTATTACTACGTGTAGTAATACTATATAGTATTACTATGTAGTATTTTTTTTATATGGGTATTATGTCTCCAAAAGCCTCACCTTTGATTGGACGCTTTGAGTGCGGAGTATCTTTGCTCATTAATTTGGGATTTATAAAACCAATTATTGAAATGAATAAATATAAATCCCATTTTATATTGATCGACTCCTTTATGACACTCGCATTCCCTCTAATAAGTCATGAAAGCTAATAAAAGACTCGCGCATCCACAGCAGTTGATACGAAGCCTCTCGTCCTAGGCCATCCATTATGATATAAATGAAGATAAGAACACAAAAGAGCATCGCAACAAAGCTCAATATTTATTGTGTTTTTCACCACCGAGCTTCGCAAGTCCACATATTTCGATTTTAGAATTGTTCCCCTGACTTCCATTTGCTTATTCCACAAAGGAATTCTTTTGTTTGACCCATTTTCTTTACTTGATTTCATTTGTGTGTTTCAGTTGGTGCAGTAGGTAGGTAGGTGAACTAGAAATTGGCAATTTGCAAGACATTTTCTTCGAATTATCTTCAGAGGGTTGTAAATTAGTATTAAAGCAACTAAATGCTGAATTTATTCAGTCATTTAGTGCAGCTTATATTGAAAATTTATGCTAATTAGGACTGTTTTATCATTAACAACACCGGTTAGAGATTAAAGTGGCTGCATGCAGTGGTTTTAGGAAAGAAGATAATTGCATTGCTAATCTGATTGAAATGTGCTTTTAGTTATGAAACAAAGTTCCATCTGAATATTAAATACAGAGTTAGGAGAAACATGGAGTGAAAACACCAATTATGAGGAGGAATTACAACCGAAGAATTTGTGAAATGCGCTCGAAGAACCAGACTCTTCTCTTCCATGACCTTTGTGGAGAATATGGTGTGACTTGATGTTGGTAATTTTAAAATGGGTGTCAAAATTGGGTGCCCAAAGTTGAGCAAAATGGGAAAAAAATTGAGTGCTTATGCGTAGTTATGCGCATAACACCAAAACAGCTAGAAAAGCCAAATACCAAAGTTAGGGGCCTAAAATTGGCAAGGATATTCTTCCATAATGCATTTTTTGGCAGGAACAGTGTTGAAATTTGAAACCAATAAGTTGAAACAGACTTTTTGAGTCAATTATTATTTTACACCAAATCCGTGTCATTTGGACCACGAGTCCTGCCCATTGAACTAGATAGGTGGCGCATGACTACCGGCTAACTTTTTGTTGACAATTAGTTCCAGGCAACAATAGTTTCATTGTTAACTCATTGTATCTCAGCCTCTTTCACCCAGCTAGATTTCCTAAAGACTACATCTTGAATATGTTGTTGAACTTTTGGTATATGCAAGCCAGAACCAAAGATTTATTGCAGTTTTACATTACAAATTCCATGATACACACCATAACTAACAAGATAGTGACTAAAACCTGATTCAGGAAAATTCCCAGTAATGTGTATCTTGGGAATACACTTCCCACTAAAATGAAGGTTAATGAGAGTTTAGCACTGCAAAATCCATAAGTAATAAGCCATAAAGTCCAAAACCTGAAATCAACATCCATAATAAATGCAATGTGCAATATCTGCTTGAAAAAAGAAATGAATAGCAAAGGTACTGTAAAAGCTCTTCTATGTAAACCTGATGATGCTGCCAGAAGGCATTAAAAGGTACACTTAACCAAGATGAAAAAAATAAAAAAAACATCACATATACATTTTATAGATCCACATAAAGAGGATATTAAAATGTATTATATGAGATTAGTTAATTTACAAGGTGTGATGATGAGTTTATGCAATTGTATAAACCTACAATTATCTGTTAGCATGACCTATTAAACCATCAAGGCCTGGCAAGGCAAGAAAACTCTATTACCTTTTCGGTCAGTTGCAGAAAACAATTCCCATTAGTAAATTACATTGCAAGTTCAATGGAGCCATTAAAAAAAATCATTTCTTACCATTAAGCCTAAATCTAATAATCAAAATGGGATTTCTCGTGTTTGTCATCAGGGGTGTTTAATTTCACTAGGTAGGTAAAATGTTTCAACGGCTAATTTGACCATACGGGACCTGACAAAATACAAACATCAAAATTTGCAAATATCAAACAAAATCCTGGATGAAGTTTCTTTTGGTATAGAAATATCAAGGGCGGATCCAGAAATTTTTCCAAGGGAAGGGGTGATTTTGAAAAATTTTCCGAAAGTGGGAGGGGGGAGGGGGTTCTGCGAAAATTTGTGAAAATTGTGAATGGTTTCTATTAAGATTTTGAATTTTGTAGGGATTTTGGAAATTTTTTGAAGTTTTGAAAATTTTTTGAAGATTTTGAACAAGTTTGCAAGGATTTGAAGAATTTTTGAACGATTTTCTGATGATTTTTGAAGATTTTGAACGAGTTTGCATGGATTTGAAGAATTTTTAAACGATTTTCTGTAGATTTTTAAAGGTTTTGAACAATTTTTTAAAGATTTTGAACGATTTTCTGAAGATTTTTGAACGATTTTTTAGAAAATTTTGCTGTTTTTTAAGGATTTTTGAACGATTTTTTGAAACTGGATCCGCCCTAGTTAAACTCCCACACTTGGGTAGACAAAAAATTTTTAATTTCAGGTTTTGTTTTTAAAATTCCTAAATTTAGATTTTTTTTGTTGAGAAGCTCAAGTTTCATTTGCATTTTTTTTCTCATACCAACATCAACATCCAAAAACAAGATTTGTGCAAATTAAATGTGTTCTCATTTCCTGCTGGGATGAAAACATTCATGGGAACAAAATATTTTTATTGGGTTTTATTTTTTACTGTGTAGAAAATAGGATAAAAAAGGAAAAATTCAATATGGTGATTTGAATTCAGTTTGAAAAAAAAAAAACTAAGTCGTTTAAAACCACAAAACCTCTCATCTAGTTTTATTAGAGAAAGAAAGGAAACTGGAAGAAAGTCAGCACTTTGTGGCAAATTTGCCTTCCATGACATCAGTTAAGACAAAATGGTGCGCGGTTAATGATGGCACGTGCATGCAGAACGATGATGACCAATTCTTTTCAAAACTTTAATGGACTTTAATATTTTTTTTCGAGTATTAAAACTTAAAACTGATAGATGTTGTGTTAAGACGATCATTTATTAGACTTTAAAAGAGCGAAAAAAAATTGTAATAAATTATTTTTATCTCCAAAATGAATTTTACGAGATTTTTTCTTTTCCGGTTTTTAAATTTCTTGTTTTTTCCACGCAGCTTGTAACCAAAGATGTTCTGCTGGATTTTTTCCTTTGCAGAGTATTGAGCTGTGGTTGAAACTTAGCTTTCAAACTGTCATTTCTCGTTACTTTAATCTCATAAAAAATTCCAAGGGAAATACAAAGAGAGAGGGATGGATAAAAAAGTGAGAATGTTATTCTTGTCTTTTTATTGACTTTAGAGCTGGATTTGTTTTATTGAATTATGGTATTGATTTTACGTTTTGTAAAGATGAAAATATACTTGAAAAAACGAAAACTATAGTTTTCCTTTTCTTTTATATAAATATATATATCATCACCGATAAAAATACACTTTTTTACTCCTTAAACAAAAGATAGAATAGAATAGAGAAGAAAAATCGACCCTTTTTCCACAAATTACAAAAAAAATTTTTTTTTATTTTATTTGGTGGAATGGAAGTAAGACGTTTGATGAATTGTCACGAATCCGCTTTAGACAGAGTTAGGCGCAATATATATGGGAGTGGTCTCGTTATTTTCATTAGAAGTCAAGGGTCTCAGATGGTGCTGTATGGAGGAAGGAAATCGAATCGCCAAATAACCTCCCAGAGGAATAAGAAGAAACTGGCGAGCTTTTTACACCGACTTTCGGGATCTCTTGTGGTGAGTTTGGGGCGAGCAATTAATTCTGAGGGAATGAAGTGACTGGTAAGTCACGTTCCAATTTATAAGTTACAAAAAATAATTTAAAAACTTTTACAGCGGAAGAAGTAAAATGGTAATTTCTGCAAAACTTCATTCGAATTCCAAATTCTTGGATAAAGTTCATTCACCTGGTGTCGTGTCTTGGGCAGATGATGCCATATAGAAAATAAAATTCACTTTTTTTTTAAAAAAAAATACTAAGTCAGGAAAACATGATACGTCTTTGGGAGTTAAAGTGTCAACATAACTCGATTAAAGTACAAGTAGAGGGTGCTTGAGGCTATATCTTCACGTTTCAAAAGCTTGGAATTTAATTAAACGTAAGTTTTGTGTAATTTGGGGGTTCTAAATTACTTAAGACATGCATTAACCATTCTGTTTTCTACTTTTTCGCTACTTTTTTGTGCTTTGTTTAACATGCAAACACGAAGAATGTCTGCAATCGATTCCATCTAGGATTCGGTCTTGTACCTTGAGAGAAGTGAAATAAAGTGGATTGTATAATGGATGATGAATAGTCAACGTGTCTTGGAGGATGTTGAAGGATGTTGCTTGGCTAGTTTACTGTAATTCATCAATCGCATGCTTGCCTGCAGCAGTCGTAGACTGGGATCATCAATATTTTGCTTTGCTCTGTATTTAATTAGTGGAATGTAAACATTAATAGACTATTATATTAATTGAATTGCATTTATCAAATTGGATGGGAGAAATACCAACACAACAGATGGATGGATTAAATGTTTACACTTTAGGATGTCTGGTGTTGAAAGTAAACACAAAGTTTACGTAATTAGTGAAATAAATTGTGATTTTAACACCTTTAGCTGTCTAGTTGCTATGCTCGTGCGCTAAATCAAGCGGAATTGCAAGTTTCTCGTGTGTTTATGTTTTGTTTACATCGTGCTTGATTTAACGCAGTTCGCAATTACTGTTATTTGTTAGTTGGCGTGCAATTAATCCAGGAGATGAATCACGATCATTTCATTCATTTCGTTTATTTTGGGAAGCAATTTATCAATTTGTGCTGCATTTCCACTTCGTCTGCACATGTTTACCCGTGTGTGATACTTTTAATTTGAAAAAAAAATTTGAAAAAACTTTCTTTCTATCTACATAATATCCCCAAGAGGAAAAAAATAAAGTAAAAGTTGTGTTGTTTGCTTTTCCTATCAGTTGAGCAACATGTTTAGTACAATATTTAAACAAGATTATTTTGTAAGCTTCTTTCACCAGCTCATCATCATACTAAATAAGTAGCTTAAAGCCTTTAATTCCTCTTTCCATCAGATAATCTCTTTTACTCTTATTCTCGAGAAAGCTTGTTTAGGTCGCAGTTAAGGTTTATGTTGTGTGACCTAAAGAAATGAGATTATCGCATAAACAGCTGTGAACTAGTGATGCACGGGTTCGTGCAAACATTAAATGACAACTGCATAATCGATGAAATATCACCAGATTAAATTAAAACCCATTTGTATGATTTTTTGCATGAAAACACATTGATTAATTAGCAAACCCTGATCCTTGTTGTTTCTTTTTGCTATGCATTTGTTTAATTAATTTCGCTTTTTCATCCCAATTTCATATTTTATACTTAAAAGTGAATTATGGGGGTCTGCTATCTTAATTACTACGGTACTTGATAAATCACCATAACCCATATTTTTCTTTTGTTAATAAATCTTTACAGGAGGAATCTAGAAATTAGTTTTTAATTTTTAATCTCGAGTCAAAAAAATTTTTTTTTTATTATTCCCTGACTCGAAATGCAGAGTTGATGGTTGCATTGCAGCTTATTTAATTTTCCCTCTTTTTTACGATATCTAAATATAATATACAAGTTGTAAAGCTGGCAAGCCAGTGGTAATAAAAAAAGATTAGGGTTATTAGAATTCTGCAACTTGAACTTGAATTGCTTCCCTTTCAGAAGAGTCCTAATAAGATAATTTAAAATATTATGTCTACAATTTACCCTGCACATGTGTTGTTTGAAAATTGTTCTAAGATCTACTTAGCAATTTAAACAACTAAATGGAAATTTTATTCAATTTACATCTTTATAACTCTCTTCAATAAAATATAAAATATTATTTGGCAAAAAAAAATAACAAAGAATTTTCATAATCTGCAAAAAATCCCCCCAAAAAAACTGATGTTTTATTCTTTTGTTGATGTCTGGTCACAGTCTGGCTCTTCCACCAACATCTTTTTATATTTCCAACCCCACCCACCCACATATCCAATTTTTTCTGATATTAGAATTTTTTTTTTATTACTGATAATCAAATGGTTGGCCATTAAAGTAATGGCCAAAAGAGCCAAAGACTAAAATGGGTTTCCATTTAGAAACTTTTTATATTTTTTTTATTAGATTACATTTTTTCTTTTTTTCATTGCAAGATGTACAACTCCCTCTCTTTTACACAATGCACTTCCATTAGCCTCTTTCTCCACCCAACAAAAAAATCAAAAGAAAAACCAACCCAACCTAACCAAGCATTCACATTCCAAAATCAATATGAATAAAGCAGCAGGTGGCCACTCGATACCTATTAGAACCTCTTTTATCATCCCAATCTTCAATCTATATTTGAACTGTGATTTTTTTCCTCCTTTCTGAGATGTCCCAGATGGGTTTCCTTCCACTTCCACACAATTCCATCGCACGAAGATCGCAGCTGTTTTTTCCACACACTCTTTTCCACCATAAAAAAATAAAGAAATGTTGTTTCTTCAATACGATATTGCGGTTTACTTTAGCAAATAGTTTCCTCCCAAATTATTTCTTCTTTTTCATGTATTTTATTCGATGCCGCTTCGAATTTCATACGCAATAAAACTGGGTGTTTGCTTTCCTGCACACACTGCACGCACACGTCTGTTTTCAGAGTTTATTTTGACATCCGAAACTCGAGTGTACACTCGACTTTTGTGAGCTAGCAAACACAAAGTTAAAAGCTTTATGTGTTGCATTGCACTTTTCATATTCCCGCCGTCCATCGATTTTTATTTGCGTCTCAATTTTACAATTTCCGCTTAGTCAGCTGCGTGTCTCTGTCTCTCTCGTCTTCCCTTGTTTGAATCTTCGTTTTCGACATTAGGTTTATGCTTCTTCTCGATGGAGATCGTAAAACATCTCTCTTCTTTCGTATATACGGGTTTCTTGCACATTGTGGGCGCGCATCACTGATGGAAAAGTTTCTTCCTATTAATACGAGCACAAATCGTCGAGTGCGTAGAATCAAAATCGATTCTTTCTGACACAAATGGTAATGCGAGGCAGACATTTGCCTGCAATTTATACATGTTCTTTTAATTATCGTATTCAGGAATTTTTTTTTTTTTTTTAAACTTATATTAAAGGAAGTAAATAGAGTTTTCAGTCGACGCGATTGTTGTTGTCATGGCAGCCCATTAGAGTGCTTTTAAGCTCCGGCTTTCTGCCGTTTCAAGCCATTTAAATCATTTTGGAGTAATTCGGCGTGTGCAATTGAACCCAGGGGTTGACTTGGCCCCTTTTTACTCTTTTCTTATACTCTGTCTACCCTCATTCATCTTTTTTTTATAACTTTTTATATTTGGAGTGAGAAACTTTGATTCCATCAAAACTGCAGGGGATTTTCACCAGAATATCTCCTTGTGAGTGGAAATTTTTTTTTTATTTTCTTATTTTTCCTTCTGGTGATCGATAAGATTTTGGCAAGGATGCGTCTATTGCTTGTTTACTCGTGAAGTGTGTGTACGTGAGCACTCGGTAAAGTAAAGTACCTAAAGTAACAAAGAAAAAAAGTGATAACAAGAGGATTTTCAGAGTGATCTGTGTAGAGAAATAAAGGATTGAAGAGTCAAACGAGGATTTATTTGTGTTAGTAAACTCTAGTTTTGTAGAAATATCAGAAAAGTCTCGAGAGGTCGTTCAAGAGACTCGAGTTTTAGATAAGGAGAATGATGAGTGTGTGAACTGTCAAGATGACAACGGTAGTTTTCGAGGGTTTATGTTTGTTTGTGTGTGTGTGTGAGGTTTTTGGCGAGCACGAGTTGTTATTTTCGAGATTTCCGAAAAGGGAAAATTAATTTGTTTTTCTTGAATTAGTAATTTGATTCGTTTCTAAGGTTTGTGTTGCGGAAAATCAATTACTAAAACGGAGATGAGTTTTTCTTTTTTGGATAATGGTTTTAGAAATTTAAATTTAGTATAATTTTCCAAGTTGACTGTTTCCAATGCAGTCAAGTGACGTCGTTCGGTTTTAAAACTTTGCAATCACATTTGCAATTCAAAGGTTTCTCCTGATCGAACAGCGTATAATTGATTTGATTTTTCTTTTATATTAAGGAGTAAAATGCAGTTGTGGGAGGTTTTGTAAGACTAAAAATACGAAACTGTGAAGTCGACACTTCGATAAGTTGAAAATGTATAAAATAAAAATTAAATTTCCTCGAAATTTCATTCCCACTTTACGGTTTCACCAATTTAAATGATCATTCTCACCCATTCGAGCATGCGCCGATGCTGGGAAAGTGTTAAATTAACCCTCAAACCGAGATCGATACTAAAAGTTTCGGTTTCATTACATCAATTCTTTCATTTTTGACCGCATCTTTCGAGTTCAATCCATCTCCTAATGCCTTTAATGCAAAAAATATGTTGCAAGATTTTCTTGTCAGATAAAACAAATTAAAAGGATGAGATTTTTCTCCTAATCTCACACCGGATCAAACTGCCAATTTCCTAACAGTTTCTCAACCATAAAATGATGAATAACCCAAACATCAACAACAGATTGAATAATTTTTTCCCCTCAACTCTACCGTAAATTAAAATTTCACAAAACACAAGTTTGTGCAACCGAGCGCCATGAAACCCCGAGTCGTGACAGCGGTACGATAACCTTTTGATCCCAAACGAGCCAACGCCCTGCAATTAAATATCATATTAAGAACAATAACCGGTGAATGGATCCACGCCTTATATTGATGAACTTAAAACCATAAAATATTTCTTATTTTTTACAACCTATGGATCAAAAGAGCCTTTCCCATATTTACTGCCATAGGAAACGGGCGTTTTATTGATTTCGAGTTTTGCGATTCACTCAAAGTTTCATTATATTCAAGTTTCGTATTGACGTCACTTCGATATTTTCAATTAAAATTGATTTCGCCATCACCCATTCACCTGGTGTGCATGTGTGTATAGGTAAGCATGGATATTGGTGTTGCCCATTCATCAAGAATTTTTTTTTATTTTTGCAAAGATTTTCTTAAGGTGGTACCGAGGGCTCATCAATATTCGGATTCACGATAGAAGCGAAGGCAGGGATTCGTCCAAGATTTATAGCCGAAGCAGTTACTCAGGATTTGTATTGAAATAAAGAAAAAGGGGAAAAGAAAAATAAGGAAAGGGAAAGAGAAAAACGGATAAAAAGAATGGTTCCGTATTTATAATCCTTTGAAATATCGAGGGAAAAGTCTCGTATTTATTTATGGTATTGTGTTAGGCTAATGGCTGCCTTGTTTTGCGTCAGGAGGAAATTTATAACGGGTACAGGAAGTTGGGGGAAGAGCCGGAATGGCCAGTTGATGCATTTTTAAGGTTTTAAAATAAGGGAAATTAAAAATTTGTTACAATTTCGAGTCGTTTAGTCAAGGAAATGAGAGGAATTTTTTCAAAAACATTTTTTTTGTTTTTCTTTTCATTTTTCTTGGCAACTCCGACCCAGTGCGCAATAAAAGAATGTCTAAAGATCTAAAGAGACGAGGAAATAAAGTCAGAATTGGATTTTTTTTTCTTCTCCTTTCAATTTGTTTAATTGAATTTGTGCCAACATGACTCAATTCAAAACAAGTCGTTATTTTATTTCATCCCCTTTATATTTATATAATATCCTAATTTTATAAAAGTTTACTGCTGTTTAATTAAAATTACCTTTAAATTTATAATCATCATCATCAGCTTAAAACGATCGGTTGCAATCATCTAAATTGGTTTTATCAAATCATTGCAATTAGCAAATTGGCTAAATAAATTAAAAGCCCTTCAATTACCTAACGGAAATCTATTTATAAAAGTAAAACGTTACTTTGGTTGTTTTTTAAGTGACATTGCATCCTCGACGACATCCGCTTCTTCCATTAGGATGTAGCGTAACGTAGGTGATGCTCATTGGATGTTCCATTCTCTATATAACAGGTCACCTACACCTCAAATGTGCGCTAAAACATGGCCAGTAGAGAGCGCACACTCCACGGCTGGTGGAATCGACACGCGATGTGTGTGATGACTGCCGTATGAGTGCGAGATTTCCACTCGTGTACCTGTGCACCCTCGCTTAAACCGTTTCTTCATCGATGGCGATTTTATCCGCTTGTTGTTGTTGGAATTCTGTGAGAAAAGGAAGTTTCGCGAGTGGATTTTATACGCTGGTAAGTTTTATTCATTTTTATATATATATATATATTTTTTTTACAGTGCGGGGTTTCAAAGTTGTGCGGGGATCGAAATAAGTTTGTTTTTATGGTTTTTAATAGAAGGGGATTTTTTTTTTGGTTGAAATTTACTAAAATGTTGTTTAATTGGCTTCATTGCATAACAGCTATGGGTAAATTTATAAAGTTTTTATTTGAAATTTTTTTTTTAATAAAATGAAAAGCTCCGCCTTGAGCTTCCCTGCATTGAAAAATGATGAAATTTCATTTTCAATAGTTTAAATTTTAAATTTAATCTTGAAAATTGAAAGTATTGCGGGATTTCAAAGTTGTGCGGGTTCGAAGTTTGTTTTTCATACGGTTTTTAAAAAAAGGGAAATTTCTTGGATTGTAATGTGCTAAAATGTTGTTTAATTGGCTTCATTTGCATAACAGCTATGGATAAATTTATAAATTTTTTATTTGAAATTTTTTTTTTAATAAAATGAAAAGTTCCGCCTGGAGCTTCCCTGCATTGCAAAATGATGAAATAAAAAATATTGCGAGATTTCAAAGTTGTGTGGGTTCGAATTTTGTTTTTTATACGGTTTTTGAAAAAAGGACATTTTTTTGGATTGTAATTTGCTAAAAGTTGTTTAATTGGCTTCATTTGCATAATAGCAATGTTAAATTTATGAATTTTTTATGTTTGAAAAAAATAATTTTTTAATGAAAAGCTCCGCCTTGAGCTTCTCTGAATTGCAAAATGATGAAATTTCCTTTCCAATAATTTAAACTTTAAATTTTTAATCTTGAAAATTAAAAATATTCCTATAAATCTCCCCTTTTGATGCTTCCCTGCATAGCTCGTTTAAATTCAGCGAACACAATTTCCCCGTACTAAATATTAAATAAAACGATTTTAAAATGAACTTTTGAAAAAATCCAAAAGAATATTTCGACAAAACTCCCCCTAGCGCTTCTCTGCACAGCTCGTTTAAACTTAATGCGTTCAATATAATTCCCTTTACTTTATAAATGACTCCAAGAGTATTTAATAACGCTATTTTACTCATAAATTTGCATATTTCACGAAAAATTTCCTGTGTTAAACGACGAAACATGCAATGATAATGGCAGCGCCCATTATCATGCATAATTGCTCTTGTTCAGTTGTCCTTGTTGTTTTCAAATTGAATTTTCTCCACGATGGGGCTCCAAGAGGTCAACGTCGTAAGCCCTTGCGAGTACAATGCCAAAGTGGGATAAATTCCACATCCAACAATAGCACACGATTTATTAACACACGAGAAAATGGCGGGCATAAAAATGCCATATTGCGCAATTCGCATGATTTAAACGCTTTTAACAAACCGAACTGAATTTTTGATGATTCAGCACAAATGAAATTACACGCAGGATTAGCGAATAGATTATTAAAGCTCGGAACTTCATTTATTGCCAACTCGAAGAAATGTAGCTCGTTATTAGCTATGACAGCTGACACGAGTTTACTGCACAAGAGCGCGCTTCGCAAGGCCTTGATTGGGCGGGATTTAAGCGAGAGAGAATACGAGAAGGTCACTATCAGATGACGAGCACAAGAGAAGACTTGTATGTCCTCACTATCACTAATCATCTGTCCAATCTGCGAGTAATTTTGTGTAGCCGAGTGCGCGCTGACGACTCAGTGGATGGCAGACCTTATCACTGTTTATGTCCCGCAAAGTGAAACGTCTTTTAAACCTTATTAACGTCGAGTAAACAAATAATTGGCGCCACTGCCACAATGAAGAGAATTGATAAAGAAAAGTGCAAAAGGTTATACTGTAATCTTTCTCTTGGCACATGCTGTACTTGGCCTTAAGTGAAGAAAGGATTACATTTCCAAGAAAATTTTCAAGCAAATTTCTTGGAATGTCTTCTGATGCAATTTTGATTGATTTTCATAGAAAAGTCTCAGTTGATTGATACAGTATATAAACTTCGAGTTATTTACAGAATCTTTTGATTGCTCCATCACAGACACATGGCTGTTGCTATGATCTTAATAAGCGAGGAAAAATTGAGCTTGAAGATCTAAAAATAATACAATAATTGGAAAGTTTGGGCAATATGTTACTATGGAATTTGATGAACGACTCATGGCATTATCAGTTTTCTTCAAACTTGTACGGTTCAGATTCTTCTAGCGATTTTAAAAATGATATTCAACACATAACCCATAATTGCTTTCAGTTTCAAACTATATACATTTTTCCCAGACATCGCAGATAAAGTGTAAATCATCAAAGAGACTTAAAGTTTGCCAAGTGTTTTGTTTTATTCATCGCGCCAAAAAAAAAATTTTCTGAAAATTTATTGCTTCATACTGTATATAAAAATAACAAAAAAAATTAAAATATTCTCATTTGTCTTGTAGATTTACTACTCTATTTTAGTAGTGGGCGGCACATTTCAAGTGGATCACACAGTAATGTCACACAGCAACGACACGATAACGTCGCATAATTCAGAAAACCATGCAAGTGGTAAGTCTGTTTTTGAGTGGGTGTGTGCGTTTCTTCACATGTCCTTGTCCCATGTGTCTAATTGATAGCACGTTGGCGAGACAAATACACTCCATTCCTTATCGTAACATTCTCTCTCGAATGGCCTTGTTTGCTCGGAGCTAGAATTTGCCCTTTCCGTCTCCCAGCAATTACGGTGAGAAACTGTTGTTGATTTCTGGCGTTTGTTTTTCCTCTAGCTGCTCCTTTATCTTTTACAATCTCCGTCTTGGTCTGCTGTGGAACTTCTGTCTTGGCCTCTGTAGTTCTTCTCGTCGGTCTTTGCGTTGTAAGTCCAAATATTTTATCCCAAAACACCCAGCTAAAAAAATTTTGTACAATTTTTGCAAAATTTTTGTACTTTAAACCATGCAAAACAATAAGTCACAAATCTAACTTTTACAAAAATTTTGTGAAAAAATTAATTTTTGCAAATTTTGCAAAATTTCTGTGACAAAAAAATTAAATTTTGCAAAATTTTGGTCAGAAAAATTAAATTTTGCAAAATTTCTGTAAAAAAAATTTCCTATATTTCTGTAAAAATTAAATTTTGCAAAATTTCTGTAAAAGTTAGATTTGTGACTTATTGTTTTGCATGGTTTAAAGTACAAAAATTTTGCAAAAATTGTACAAAATT
>JAQFZO010000531.1:0-23504 GCA_034695885.1 Geophilus flavus
TCAACTTTCTCAAATAATGGAGAAAACGCGTACAAATGTATTAGTAAAACTGCACAATCACAGTTCACACTCACACGTTTCTCCCGGATTTATTTATATTCATAATTCACGTAATAATTCATTTAAAAAAATTACAATATTTTATGACTCATCACGAATATTCACTCTTTGATCACTCGAAAAAAACTTAGCACGTTTAGATAAGATATATTGTACCTACATGAGTTGACAACCCATTCGTTTTATGGTTCGGTTTCGAGGGAAATGGCTCGGTTTTAAAGTAGTTGCTTAAAAATGATGCCATTTTATGAAAATATAATACAATAATGGTATGCACGTACCAATTATTATGCCACGCGCAGGCGCGATGCATTTTTGCGAGTAAAAATCGTAATGGAGGCATAAAGAAAAGGAACAACGTTGAACAAAAGTAAAATTTTTCTTTTCACCGGTGCAGCTCGACTGCAATTTGATGTTTTTGTTTTATTTTAGTGAAAAGATCGTAAAGATGAAATAAAAAGAGAAAGGTCTATATTAACTCAAGTTTTCCTTCGAGTTGCAATGACCCATCAACACAGAAAACGTCGATGTCCGAAGGAAGAACCCAATTTAAACCCTTCCGTGACTCTGGTTCACAGACACACGATTAAATCGATCAGTCCGACCGGCAATAAACAACGTTCACGACCAAGCAGTCCGGAAAGTCCCGACAGCAGTAAATACAATTCGAGACCATGCAGTCCGGAATGTCCCGACAGCAGTAAATACAATCCGAGACCATGTAGTCCGGAATGTCCCGATAGCTGTATACACCATTCGAGACCACGTAGTCCAGATCACATGGGTCAGAGACACGGAAGCAGTCCGAACTGCGACGACAATTGCTCAAAACTATTCATTCCCGACTGTCAACGACCATGCACTCCGGAATGTCCAAATCCATGCTTTGTTCTCGACTATCCACGACCGTGCACTCCGGAATGTCCAAATCCATGCTATGTTCCCGAATGTCCGAAGATTTGCGTTCCCGAATGTCCAAAGCAATGCTTCGTTCCCGAGTGTCCAGACATACCATGCCTCGTTCCGGAGTGTCCAAAGCCATGCCTCGTTCCCGAGTGTCAGAAACCCTGCTGTCCAGACTGCCAGAGACCCTGCGCTTCCGAAAGTCCGAAGCCATGCGCTCCAGACGTTTGCTATTCACCAAAACTATGCGTCAAACACGCTGCTGCAGCTGCTGCGGGGATTTTGGATGGTCCTGGTCCAGTCAGAGAAAGAGATAGCGACGACTCTTTTGTACCACTAACACATGGTCCACCGGTCCCACCCTCTCCACCCTACGCCTATACCAAACAGCACAAACCACAAACACGCGACTACCCGATTCCACCACCACGCAGCAGAAGCTCCGTGTCCAAATCGAGTCGAAGTCCATCGCCCGATTCCAATAAACGGAAGTCGAATCGCCACCTCGAGTCGTGTCCGTGTCCGCAGGAATCCTCATACGACGACGAAGATTCGCATGCACCTAAATTGGTTCCTGTAAGATCGGCCCCTTGTACCGACCGCCAAAACGACTCACACCATCAGTCGAGGGCCAGTAGGAGCAGGAGCGCGGTCAGTCCACGACAATTGCACCGTGATTGCACCCTCATAGACGTGGACATCCAGAATACACTTGCAGTCACGACAGACCGTTTTTTATCCCTTGCTTATAAGTCTGCAAAGAGAGGACGACAAGATCGCTAAAGTGATGGCTTTCGGGCTGTTATTACTAATCTTGGCCACTTTTGCTCTTCTCTCGATGAACACAGAAGGCGGCGAGGCTGAGGGGGGAGAAGAGGAATCGGAACCGGACGAAGATGACATTGAAGATTACCAAGCGGCCTCTGCAGCTGATGAGAAAATTAGTCATCCTGAATTGTGGAATGAGAAAAAAAATGTAAGGGCAATTTGAATTGTATAAATAAATAAATATAAAATAATAGGAATTTTCTATTCCCCCGTCGATTTGTGTTGTTTCACGTCGTCGATGATATCGATAGATTAAGAGATAAGAGGGAAAAATGAGATTGAATTGAGAAAAGTAAAAGAGCAACGATACACGAGATTAGAGGGCAAAAGTAGCTTTGAGTTGCACATTGACAACTTCCTGCCACATCCTCCCATACCAATGAATTCGCCTATGGGAAAGAGGGATATTGACTCGAAGACCCCCTAGTGGACTATCGGTTGCTAAGGCCTGGCTCTTTTTCCGATCGAGTACTCGTGTCTAGGCAACCCAACAAGTGTCTCCCGGTCCGTAACAGGAGCCGAGTGTTGGCGAGTGGAACTGGCGCTGCGAATGGATTTCGGAGGGCTAAAAGGAGCAAAAAAATGCCGGTTTTGAATCGAAATCCGATGGCAAATGAATGCAAGAGGGGAAACATTGAAGCGACAGAGTGAAGGTAAGTGTGGAGTTGTGGGAAAGATATGTATAAGTTTTATTCGGTGCTAAAAATAGACACAATAGGGGAGGAAACAAGAGGGCAGATGAGTGCCGAAGGCACCTACGGGAGAGACGGGAGGCTGCAGCATCGTGCGAAATGCGAATTTGAATTTTTTACCGGTCGGCGGTTCGAAAATTGTCACTGTTGATAGGGGAAAACTGATCTAAAGATGATTGATTTTTATTAGAAAATAATAGCAGACCAAACAGAAGAAGGTAATTAGTTTGTTTTCCTTGTGCCTACAAGGATGTAAACAATCGGTTGTTTTTCTTATCGATTAAACGAAAAGAAAAATAAAGGTCTTTCGGCTTAAAACCATCTTTCGTCCAGTATAAATATAATAATCTTAAAATGGTTTAAGGGAAACGGAGAGAGAGAGAGGGCATCAACGAGTTAGTTGGCGGATTTTAATTACTGACTTAGGTTCGCTGACATTTTACAAAATGATCCACTTTATTAATAATTTGCAATTTGCAGCATGCCATAAATACCTCGTAAAAGCCATAACTTGCCTTTGTGTACGTGGACACATGATGAACTCGATCGTTGATGCGGTTAAAAATGGAATAAACGAACCGACCATTTCAAATGGAATGTAGTTTAGCTCGCGAAATGTATCCTTGACTCGTCTCCAATTATCGAGTTATATTAATTGGGGCGCTAATAACTTGATTAAAGTTGTGACGGAGAGTGAAGTGTACGTTACGGGTCGCCATGTCACGTTTTTGATCTTCTGTCGGGGATGAATCTGGTTATATATGAAATTGTAAATTCAGTTTTTTCCTAGAATAAAGTAAGGTACAGGTGTAGGTAGAGACAAGATGCTGCGTTACTGGTTTCCAAGCAACCGCAGACGTCAATATTTCTTGTTTTGTGTGTGTTGGGTGCTGACATTCGCAATCTGAGTCTTTCTTTCTCTCTTTCTTTCCTTTCTCCCTCGCTTGACAGATTCTTTTTTACAAAGCTGGCAAAAGTAAGAACAATGTCGAGATTAGGATTTTTCTATTAAAGTCTTCGCAGGTTTATTTATTATCTAATTTAACCTTTTGTCTTAATCAATTTTACGTGTTTTTTCCCATCGTAATGAGGAAGTAAAACGAGTCTAAATTGGCGTCGTCTTACCAACGTGTGTAGGTTATGATATCAGTTTGATGAAAAAAAATGGTGATGGACGAGGTTTCCCGCAGAATGGCAGTGCTAGAAACAACAGCTGCAAGTGCATTAAATCCTTTTGAGGAAAAAAAATTCGTCAGTAACTTTTTTTTTGTTGCATTTTTTTTATGATTCCATCATTGAAACTTTAAGAGAGAGAGATCTCCAGCTGCTGTTGTTGCGCCTCTCTAATTGCTGGAGTCCCTGCTGAGTGTTGGACTTGCTAGCAATTGGATTTCCCTTCGAGTAAGTGTCGAAAAAAGAATAGAATCCTTTCTAAGTTTTATATACGTCGGACATTTCTGCCAAACGCCCTCATATACAAGACTCTTTAACCTTGCCACTCATTCTCGCACTTTCCCAGTCATCTATGTTGGATTGACAGCTTCAGCTACGCTTCATAAATCTTTACTCACACACGAAGCAGTGCTGGCATTTCTTTTTCATGCATTTGTAAAAGTTTTAAAAATGTAAAAGCAGCAATCCTTACGCGTCACGCTTGAAAATGAAAATCAAAAGTATAGAAAACTGAAAACCAGAAAATGCAATTTGCTGTAGTTTGAAGGTTGAAATAAATATAAAATGTTTCACTTTCGAGTGTATACAATTGAAACTCGATGAAAAAAATAATAATAATACACCGGTATGTTAAGAAACGATAAAACTTTTCCCACATCCCATTTTACAACCACATAAACACTTTGCCATTCGTTTTGCCGCACTAAAAAACTGCTTGTGGACCTCTTGACTACTAAAAGATTTGGCCTTGTTTCTCTTGAAATAAGGCTGTTGAAATTCAAAAAGGCAGTCAGAAGGGCACTTTTTTTGACAGTTATCCTAAATTCTTTGCCAACTTCGCTGGATCGAAGAACCCTGGAGGTCATAGTGGACTCATTTTCCCTACAATCTTCGGTGTGAAGGTCGCCATCACCAAAGAAATTTGTTTTTTCCTTTTTAATAAACTAGAAAACTAGATTATATCTAAGGTGTTTTGTTTTTTATGGTTTTTAAACTTGGCAACTCTTCCTTTCTCTTGGCGTTTTGAATGAAGACTGAAGAGAGATAATTAAGTTTGTAGAGGGTATTGGATTGGGTGGAGATTCAGTCTTGTTGAAATATTCAACGAAGTAAATGCGGTTGTGGAAAAATATTTTGTGAATCAAATATTTTTGGGACTTGGGAGCTAATAGAAATTTTTCCAATCGGAAAATAAGGAAGAATGAATAGCTTTAAAGCTGATTACGAATGATGATTTTATGGGGAGAGAATTTTATTGGAAAATAATGGCACTCTGGTGATAGAAAAGAGAGTCGGGATGAAATGAGGGTTTTTATATGAAAATTGTATGTGAGTAATAATAGATCGATGAATTGATAAATACTTAACATCATTCAATTTTCGCTCTGAGTTTTTATTGATTTCCCTGTAATCATTACCATTTTATACGCGAATGTAATGATATTAACATGTCTTTTTATGGGTTACATGGAACAAAAAAGGCGATGGAAATTGCACAATGCATATGAATTTTTAAAATTCTTTTATGCGCCTTTCAACACATTTTTTATTTATTTTATTTTTACTTCTTTTTGTATTTTTCCAACCTTTCGACTTGAAGATTGTAGAAAATTGTTTTCTCGTTTGGTGGAATTGAAAAAAAAATTAAAGGTGGCAGGATGGCAGCTTCCGAGATTAAGTAAACAAATAATTTTTTACTAAACGACGCGATTTACAAGACTTATTGCAAAGCAAATATCATTTCTTGTTTTCACAGTCAAAACTGAATCCTTTTGAGACTTTAATACTTTTAAATGAGAAACATAGCGGGCACCTGACACGTGTGACTGATTATGATCTTAGCATCAACGAAAACATCTTTTCTTCAGTCTTCTGATTCTTCTCCTGCTCGAGTGCAGCGATGCACGTGCCAGAAAACGGGTTGGTGGATCTTTTGCAGAAAAATCGATTAAATGCCCGCCGTTTTCTGACCCTTACGTGCACGAGTAAAAACAAAAAAAATAATAATTTAATATTAGAACCAACGAATTGCTGCATGATATGTATTTTTTTTTCATTCATTCTGTCATTTTTTCACAGTATAAAATCGATAAAAGTATGAGGAAATCAATAAAAGTTTTTTTTTTCCTTTGAGAGGTAATTCGTCGAGAAATCGCATGTTTGCGTGTCAAAAATTTAAATGGAATCAGAAATTTCCCTTTGCTTCCATACCGTATACTAATTAAAAATTGCACACAATTATAAAAGTAAAATAAGAGACGTAGTTTACAATAGTAATAAAACATTCTCTTAATTTTAATTGAGATTAAAATTACACGCTTTTGTACCGTTTTAATTATGACAAACATGCGACGATAAAAGTAGGAAATTTGTTCCGCTAAAAATTGAAAAACGAGCCTTAAAGAAATCGAAAATTGATTAAATTCTTTAATCCCTCCAACATTGCCGTGCCATGTACATTTCTTCATCTAGTTAATTGATTAATTTCAGCCGACACATCCCTCCCTGGCACTAAGATTTAAAAAGAATTTAAAGCTGCACGTCGTAAATATTCACCAACTGGAAAAATATCAGCAAATTCATTATACCACACAAAACACAATCAGGGACATAAATTTGTCAAGACCTTAAGACTTCTTTTCGTTCTAAATTTAACCCCCAAAACATCATAATAATTACTTGACAGTTCAAAGACCCTTAACAGAAAATTGGGAGGAAATAGCCAATTCATCACGACCTATAAATGTACAAGGATTTACATTACATTGCCGGATTAGTACCTAGAGGACATTTATTAAACATAAAATTTAAAAAAAGAGAGAGTGGATGTGGATGGTGCAGTCATTCATCCATCCACCCACGAACGAGGCAAGGCGAGAGAGATTTTGCAGAGTCTGGCGCCAACTCGTTCTGATAAACACAAGGGAAAGCCAAGTGTACGTTTTATTTGTTTGACTAACATCTCGATGTGTTTTTCTTTCCCATAAAGGAACAACCCTTTCTGACAAGCAGTGATGGAAACGCGTTCCCAAACAGCCGATTGCCCAGAATGTGGTTGCTGACTCGCAGTTTACCTTCTTCAACATCGGCATCAGGAGCAAAAACCATCAATTTGTGCCTTTTGTGATTAAGTTTTACGACTGATTCTCTCCCATTTGGATTAACCACATATATAACAACACATCGATTCGCGGAATTATCATTATGAGCCTTCGTTTCAGTTGATTTGAGGCCATGGGGTCTCCGTCTGGTGCTACCCCGTTCAACACCACAACGACGACAACGACGACGACGCATGAAACAAGTACAAATCGTATCATCTGCGAGGGAACGGGCATTAAGAACTTGACGCGCGCCGAGATACGCGAGGCGTATTTCAAGACGTACGACGTGATGACAGGCATTCGCATTGCGGCCACGTTGGGTGGCATGATTCTGGTGTTCGGTTTGTTCCTTTTGTATAAAACCAAGTGCAAACCCAGGCATTACAAGAAAAAGGTGCCAGTAGTCGTCGCCGAGTCGACGGGGATCGAATACAAAGTGGAAGGAGTGAACAACGTTAAAGACTCGTCGATCCACAACGAGGGCTTCCATTCCTACGCCCATTTCCAGGCCCGATGTTCGGATGGGGTCAGCAGTCAGGAAGAAAGTGGTGTTGGTGGTGGTGGGAGACGAGACACAGTGTGCGAAATCGGAAGTAATGCGTGCAGCAATCAAGCTCATTTATCTGTGATGGAAGATATCACGTACATGGATAATAATTGTGGCAGTGAAGAAATTCGCATTCAAATTAGGACTGCAACACCGTGTGAAAGTTCGCAGAACAACGTTTTTACGTGGGATAATGAGGAAGGAGCTTGCGGGGGAGTTGCATGTTCCATCAGTGCTGAACCGATGTGTGTTCTCGTTCCCAATCATGTGAAGGAGTTAAGGAGCGCTGACACGTCTGAAACCAAGTGCTAGCATTGGTTTTGCTTGTGAAATGTGAACGTGCGTGTGCGTGTGTGTGGTGTGTGCTAATTTATCCTAATATTTTGTATTTGTTTGGTATATTATTAAGGTAAGAAATTGATACCTACCTACTGCTCCTGTTTACCATATCTATGAAAGTTTGTCTCGCCCATGATTTCTTGTTAGTGGTTTTGTTATGTTGTGGTTTTGTCACTCTGTTTAATAGTTAGAGGGTGTGGAGAGCAATTTAATGTTTCCTTTCCCTTTTTACGTTTAATTAAGAGGACAATAAATCTGTGTCAATGGAGATTAAGCAAAGCATGAACAGTAGCAATAAGTTTGGTGAGTTTTTTTTTAATTTTTTGATTTTGGTTTTGGTTTTGTTTTTTGTTGTGTTGTCGTTGATTGCGTGCGTTTTTTTATTTTTGTTTTTGGGGTTTTTAATTGATTTTTATCGATTTAAAAAAAAATAATTTTACAATTTATTAAAAGCAACAGACAAAATTATCACTCGAATTAAAATTACGAAATCCATCCTTGAGCTCAACTAAATATAGATTTTTCTTATATAAAATTCAAGATGCAAATATAATGACGATAACAGATTAGAATATGTAAATTTTTAATAAGAAAATGACAAATTTCCCAGCTTTCTTTGATTTTACTCTTAACTTTTGTTCACGCTGATGAACTATAAATAAAAATTTAACGAATTGTTTCATGTTATTCATTCCGTATAATTTTTTTAACTTTTTAAATATCACAGATATCGTTTGATGTGACGACGTTTAGATTTATCGGTGCATATGAGAAGAATTACAGCATGTGGCTTGATAAAACTAGATAATAATTAGGTAGTAATTTGTTAAGCGACGTACGCCATTAAAGGTTAGATTTTAAAGCATGCGGAAGGTTTTCTATCGAGAAAATGCTTTCCGCTTTTAAAATAAGCGTCTTTGCTGCAATGGCAACGCTTTTGGCTGTGTGTGGCGGTGTGCCATTGATTATTCAAAGCATGGTTTCAGAGGTGATTACATTCTTAAAGTTTATTTCTTTAATTGATTGCATTTGCATTTTGTTATTCTGTTTTCTTTCGTCCAGAGTTTAAATTTAGAGGCACAAAGAGGGATGGCTTATGAGAACTGGGTCACTACGTCGATTCCTTTGACCGTAAAATTTTACTTTTTTGACGTGCAAAACAGACATGAAGTTGTTGATGGTTCCAAACCTTTATTACGTGAAAAAGGGCCTTACACGTTCAGGTAAATTGTGCGAAAACTGCGCCTTTGTGGCAATTAAATTTAATGGCGCTCGCAATTAACAAGAATCTGTCTTCAGAGAGACGAGGCAAAAGATAAACTTAACGTGGGATGAAGAGGAACACACGGTATCGTACTACCAAATAAGAAACTACCGGTTTATAAGAAGTGAATCGATTGGTGATCTCGAAGATCGAGTTACAGTACCGAATGTACCTGCCATTACAATTTTGGCAATGGGACGAAGAGAGGGAACAAAAAGAGATCAGATGGCAATAACTCAAGCAATGAGTATGTTCTTCAGAAGGGAATCTGGCATTTACATGACAAAATCCGTCGGGGAGTTGCTTTTCGATGGATATTACGAAGCATTTTTTGGAAAAATTCAGGCAATGTTTAACAAAGATTTTTTTCCCGATGCCAAGTTTGCTTTTTTCCTCGGTTTAAATGATTCCCACGACGGACGATTCACAGTACACACAGGTAAAGACGATGTGAGCAAATATACCTCGATCAAAGAATGGAAAGCGCCCGAGCGATCGCACGACAAAGGGGAGGAAGAAGAAGAGTCGACTCGTTGCAGTGACATCACTGGCACAGACGGACAACAATTCCCACCATTTATCAAGAAAAATTCCAAGTTGAATGTATTTATCAGCGAAACGTGTCGTTTTGCGCATTTGCTTTATCAGAAAGAAGAAACACATCACGGTATCGTCTGTTATCGATTCGCTCCAGACCTTAACACTTTGGCGGATTCCAGTGTCAATCCAGATAATTACTGTTTTTGCACGGACTCAGACGACTGTCCCTTAACCGGTTTGTTTGGTCTGGGTAAATGTCAGAGAAACGATCAAATATACGTTTCTTTTCCACATTTCCATGACGCGGATCCACTGCTTTTAAAAACCGTCGACGGCTTGCAACCGGATGCTGAAAAACATTCGAGTTTTTTGGACGTCGAGCCGTTAACTGGGACGGTGATTAATGCGAGAAGAAGCAGTCAAATAAATATTAAAATGGAACCGATGTTTCCAACATACCGCGACGTTCTAGAGCATAATCGCATGCCTCAACTGTATCATCCGGTACTGTGGTACAGCGAAGAGGGATCGCTCGATGAGGGAAAAGCAAATAGATTCAAATCCACGTTCAAATAAAAGAGAAATGTAATTAATTAAACTGGATGGAATATTTTTTTATCTCTAATAATCCGTGTACTTTGATTTTGATTTATTATTTGCCATTGATTTCCAAGAGATAGTGTTGTTTTCACATTTGTCAACTACATTTCAATCACATTTGTTGTAAGTTCTTAGTTTCACAAGAATTAAATGCGATAAGACGAGATAAAATGTAATTGATTAACTTATCGATGATGGGTGGTAACTGTCACGTAACTACACTTTGATGTTCCATTCGAGGTTAGATTTCGTGCGGTAAAAAACTAAAGATGGGCGCAGCATGCAAAATTGGGACGGTGGCCGTAATTGGAGTTCTCATGGTCATCGGTGGTGGGGTTTTAATCAAGTTCTTTCCGGATATAATCGAACAAAAAGTTTCAGAGGTGATTATTGCATTATACAAATTACAAATTAGTTTTACAAGTGATACTTACGTGGTTAATTTTCACTAGGAATTGAATTTAGAAGCGCAGAAAGGATTACCATTTGAGAATTGGGAGACATTATCGTTGCCATTGACTATGAAATTCTTCTTTTTCGACGTGCAAAATCCGAACGAAGTTCTCAATGACGGTGCCAAGCCTAAATTAGTCGAGAAAGGCCCGTATGTGTTCAGGTAATTCATTAAAAGCGTACGTAAAGCGTCACACGAAACCGTCTCGTTATCTCGATATTTTCTCTAGCGAAACGAGGGAAAAGATTAATATTACATGGAACGATGCAGAGCACACGGTGTCATATTACCAAACCAGAAAATACGAATTCGTGAGATCCGAATCGGTAAACGATCTCGAAGATACAGTCACCATTCCGAACGTTCCCGTTATAGCCATTGCCACATTGGGAAGAAACGAATCGAAAGAAAACCAAGCGAAACTCGCAGCTGCCATGAGCTTGCTATTTAAAAAGCAAACCACTTTGTACATGACCAAATCTGTGCGGGAATTGATTTTCGACGGATACTTCGACAAGTTTATCGAATTGGCCCAAAAGACGGCGAAGAAAGAAATGTTGCCGAATCACACGTTCGCCTTCATGCTCGGATTAAACGGTGCGGACGACGGAAGATACACGGTGTATACGGGAGCCGACGACGTGAGCAAATACACTAAGGTCAAGGAATGGAGAGGACCCGATTATCTGTATCAGGGTGACAAAGACAAATTGGAGAGACTCGATAAAGTACCGGTGTGGGATTACTCTACTCATTGCAGCGACATCGAGGGCACCGACGGTCAGCAATTTCCACCGTTTATCAAGAAAGATCAACGTTTGAGCATATTTATCAGCGAAATGTGTCGCTCTGCGAGCGTGGTTTATCAAAAAGAGGTGCAGCACCACGGTATCACAGCTTATCGATTCATCCCGGACATTAACATGATGGCAGATCCGAGCGTGAATCCCGACAACGAGTGTTTCTGCAGCGGCGAGCAGCAGTGCATGTTTACGGGCATGTTTGGAATGGCTAAATGCCAAAGAGAAGCGCCCGTTTACGTTTCCTTCCCGCATTTTCACCTAGCCGACCCGATGCTCTTGAGAACCGTCGATGGTTTGAAACCAGATCCGGAAAAACACTCGATTATGCTCGACGTCGAGCCTCTGACCGGGTCGCCGATCGGTGCAAAAAGAGCGAGTCAGATCAACATCGATATGAGTCCGATGTTTCCACTGTATAAAGATACGGAGGTCAGAAGAATGCCCCAATTATATCATCCGGTTTTGTGGTTGAGCGAGGAAGGGTCGTTAAACGAAGAATTCGCCGATAAATTCAAATCGATGGCGCTCACGCCCATAGAACTCGGAACGGGGTTCGTCTACGCAATTGTTGGTTTTGGTGCGCTTTTGATCTTCGTGGCGATCGGGTTGTGTATCAAGCAAAGAATGGATTCGGCAGAGGACCTTCAGTTGGAAAATATTTACACCGATGTCAAAGAAAATAATTACGCGGAAATGGGAATGGTGAATAAAGGGGAAAATAAAATACTCGAAGATGAAAGTCAGAAAAAATATTAAAATATTAAAATTTGAGATTACATGTAATATTTTTTTTTAAAAATAAAATTTTAAAGTTGTGATTTTCACTTTTCCACTCTGTCGTGTCGTATCTGATCGGTCTGGTGGGGCAAGGGATCTCGAACGTAGCCTCTTGTCTTGGAAACAAATCGGGCGCAAGACAGTGAAGCCACTCTCCACAGCTGATGCATTTAAAGGGGACAATTCGTTCGTTCGCTCTCTCGCTCGCTTGTGTTTTGGATGTGCGAGCTTTATGGCTGCCCAACGAACCGCACGAACTTCCTTTAAGTGCCAATTTTATTGTCAAGAAGTCTTTTTAGTTTGGAATGTCGCCCTGGAATTTCCAAATCGTCCATGTCATTGAAAATGCTTTTACTCTTTCGATTCGTCTGCTTGAACACAGTGGGTTTGGAAATTAGATCAGTATGTAGTACGTAACTAGATAAAATCGCTTGCGAGTGAATATTGGCGTTTTCTAGGTGATATAAACAAGGCTTATTGGCTTTCGGATTGCAATTCCTACTGTCCGCAAAAGTCTGCAGTTTATTGATCCTGCGAATGGGGTGTTGGATGTTGCATTTGCACGAGTGTGTGAGATATAAAGTTATAAATGTTGATGACTTTCTTAAGGATGTATACGTGCCAATTATGACAGAGGATTCTATTAAAACGAGTCAATTAGATGTCGTTGCTGAGCTTTTATCTCTGAGTGAGTCGAGTCAAGTTGTCTTTCACCACAGAAAATTAATGTTCCTAATTAGAAAGACCTTGATTAAGCTCTCCCCATAAATTATGGGGGAGCAATTAAGTAATCAGCGTTATCGTGTTGTTGTTATCGTCTAGTGATGCATGCAACGTTGTCTTTTTGACGTCAGTTAAAATTCGATCGAAATTGAAACACCTACTGTACAATATACAATATAACTCCCTCCCACCTCGGAATCAATTAAACCCTCAGAGGTCATTACAGACCGGGGAATTCTGGGACTCATGGGTGTGTGAACGTTGTACTGACTGACATAATTTGATTTCGATATAAATTACAATTTGACGTGATAAATAGAGCGTGCACTACAAACTGCGTATTTACCATGGTTTATGTTGCTGTAGTCTTCATCAATCAAAATCAGTGAATGGAACAGGCAGGCAAAAGAGGGATTTGGAAATTAAATAAACCATGTTCAGTTTATAGTATGGTATAGAACGACTTATCCTTCATGTGTGTAAAGCTATAACGCATAAATCGTGAAGTTGTTATTGGACGTGAATGTGCTGCGTCTGCATTTGGCGTGCGCTCGAAATAAGTAGATGGAATATAAAAGGGGTTTTTGAGTATGAGATGACATCTACATTTTAATCAGCACACAAGAAGCATAGAGAGTGAGAGAGAGTGAGAGAGAACATTTGAATATGAAATATGACATTTACAGTTCTCTTATCTGAATTCTAAATTTAAAACTTAAAAATAAAAAAAGAAGACAATCATATTTCCAATCGTATGTTCCCCAGGGAGTAGTTTAACCTTGACCGTTCCTCGTAAATAACATCTTTCATGATGTAATTTTGCAAGTGCGTACGTACTTGGTGTTGGTAATAATCTATTTGTAGTTTTGCAGATGCGTGTTGTTTATGGGTTCCGTATTACAGTTAAAACAAGGCTCGATTAAGAAAATTAAACCTGAAAAGGTCGTTCGTTCACGGTCAATTAGCCAGATGATAAGTTAAGTTTCGTTGGCATGAGAAGATTGTATTAATCCCCGAGTTTATCCGCACAGCAAGTTCCTGCGGTTTTCTGCCGTGCCTCTGAGCGGTTTAATGCGAGTGGTAATTAAAGGTTATGTTGGATCATACGGTACGGATTTATTTAATTTAATTTTTTTTTTATTTTTGTTTTTTTTTGTGGCAGTGATGGGATTTTATGGGATAATAAAAATAAAAAGGTCAAACGCAGAAACCCATTGAAAGATTTTCAAATAAATTTTTCAGAAGTTGATATATTATGCTGGTAAATCTTTGCTGTCCGTTGAGTTCACCTAATACTTTAACCCGATTAATAATGAAGAATTTCATTTGATTTGACATTTTACTAAATAATAAATTCGAGAAATCATTAAACCGTAAGAAATTAATGAAAAAATGAAGGAAAACTTTTATTGTTTGTTGGATGTTGGATTTATTTAACTCCCTTAATTAAAAACATGCTAATTTACTTCTTCATGCAAGTTGGCAGTGAATGCCGAATGGTAATTGCATTCAAAAAGAACTAAAAGGAACCCATGAGCGATTTTAAAGAGCATAAATAAGCTTACAACGGAATTTTGATTTAATTAACACATAATGCATCTTACGAAACTTTGTAAATAGAATAAAATAAAATAAACATAAATGTGCATACGATATTAATTTTATTTCAACGTTTTAATAATATTTAAATAATTCATCATGACATCAGAGTCAAGTACAATAATTTATGATTAAATGTAAAGTGAGATAATATAAATCATACTGTTTAATTGTAGTCATACGTAGTCACCAGTGATTTAGTCATCTCTGGAAACACAGGATTTAGCAATGGTGTGCATTTGATCCTCGGGATAAAACGGCTCCATGATTGAATTCATTTCTTGGTCGCTTGGTCGACGCGAACCAGAGAGCACGGCGTACAACCTTCCGACTGCTTGGTCAACGTTGCCATTGTACCTCTCCGGCAAAAAGCATGCCATGTGGACATTCTTTTTCTCGGTTTCTTCGGGAACGCAGTCGTCATTACACATAAGAACTTTCGAGGTCGAGAGACAGATAGTTCTCTTTTGTTCGTTCTTCACAAACAACGGTCTTTTATGGGTACAAGGTGGCTTTGCTGTAAGGTAACAATTTTTATTGTATGTTCGTAATAAGTTAGATATTTGTTAGTTTATACCAAATTCAACATCCAGGGGCATATGACGGCCATTCGAGTTATCCACCGTGCTCACAGGGCACGTTTTGTCCTTTTTAGGTGGCATTTTGGGGCAGGTGGCTGATCTTAGTGCGTAGGTTTGCGCAAAGTCATTTGCATGTGTATAGATGCATTTCCTCGGGCCTCTGAACGTGTTACGCTTCTGTGGGTTGAATTCACCACAAACTCCGTGAAGTTTATGTCGCCATAAATTCGACGTCTTTTAGGAGAAAAAAACATAAAATATAAAAAAAAAAGTTTTTAGGGTTTATAAAAGTGAGTGTTTGTGAATATTTTACAATAATTTGCGTGAAATCGCCGTCGAAAAGAACGCTTATTCGGTTGAAGGTCATCACGACTTTGTACAGGGTTTGGGTTTTCACTACGAAACCGACAAGTCTCGGTCCGTATTGGTCGTCGGTGATGTAAAGGATGTTTCTGTCTTGCATGGAATACTTCTGTCCGTTGATGGTGACGTCTGGCGTTTGGCGAGGGAAAATCTCGATTTTGTTTTTCATTTGATGCACGGTCAAGACCTAAATATATGTAAAACATTTCAGAAATCGTCTAATAGGTTTTCACACGGATTTACCTTTCCACTTTGTGTCTGTCTGGTCAGAACCGAGAAGAGATTGGCCGATGACGCATCAGCGCTCAATAAGAAATCACATCCTTGACGATCGTTGTATCTGAAACTGCCGTTGTTGAAGTTGTCCACCCAGTTTTTACCGACAGTGCAAGTTGCTGTGTGTTTAAAAAAAAATGTTACAAATTGTTCTTGAGTTAGATCGATAAAAATAATGAATTTTTTACGCGTTAGAGAATTATCGGAAAAGTAATTCAGAGTGCGGTGAGTTGCCGTTCGGGAGATGGATGGACGTCTCACCCACGGAGCCCAGTGTCCATAAAATATTTGTTCGAAATTGAGAGTTTCACGAGGTCGTCTTACAAAAACATCCATCACCGGGATGTGTGGACGGAATCGGACGACGACGTTCAGTTCTTTTCCTGTGTTTTCTGCTAAAGGATCGCGAGACATGTGACTGTACAGTTGGGACACGAGGAAATCGCGCACCATTTCCGTCGCGTTGTGACCTTCGCACTATACAAACACACAAAACTTGATAAATGCTAAATCTACACACACAGATATCGATGAATTTCAAACTTACTTTCGTGCATTTGACCGTAGCTTCGACCAGATCGAGTTTCGCCAAATCCTTCGTCTTTTCGACGCAAGCCCAACTGTTGGGTCGGCCTCGACGCATATCTCTCTCGCATTGCTTGTAAAACCAGGGCCATCTAACCTCTCTTTCGGGGGGATTGAGTTGTTCCCTCGATTTCCTCGCCCTTGCCCACAGTTCGATGGTTTCGTCGGGTTGGGAACAAGTTCTGCCCCAGATCAGTCGTCCTTTGGTGGTGAGACTTGCTTTCGACATGTCAGGAATGCCTTTTCCAAAAAGACACGGTGGTTTTTCGCCGTTAAACTCGCTTTCCCAACACACCCATTTCTGAGGTGCATTGCCGATCGGTTTCACGATCATTTTGACCGTCTTTTTCCAATCTTGACGATGTTTTTTCCAAACCCATTCGGTTCTGTATCCCTTGACTTCATTACGACTCTTCATCCTCGCCTCGGCACGGATCCAGTAAGTTGCAACTGAATCAAACGCATAAAATATTAAAAACAAAACATTTTTTCACGCTTTTCTCATCATACCTCCTTCACCCAACTTTCCTTTCTCGACTTGAGCACCTGTTCCTTGCTCGTGCGAGAATTTCTTCACAATAGCCGCGTGAATTTTCTTCGGTATTTGCAGAACTCCAGACTCTTTGGCGTATTTCATAATTTTATTCACGAATCCTTCTTCTTGTTCCTCGTACGATGACTTCGGCACCGATGATTCTTCGCTCGATGTTTTCATTCGCAGCAACGATGCTTCCTCGCTCGATGTTTTTATTATTCGCATCGACTGAATCTCGTCCGACTCCTCGCTGGATGATTTCATCTTCATCATCACCACACTCTCCCTTGAATGCTGAGAGGAATGTTGCGAGCTGGACTCATCACTCATCGAATCAACAACTTCGCTCGACTGAGATGAACTCGAACCTCTGCCCTCATATCGACAATCAATCGGCGTGTCTGACCAACCGGCTACATCCTTCCACAAAACGTACCAAAAGTTTCGATATCGTTTTTCAGGATCAGACGAAGCGGCTTCGTAGCTCCAATCCATTTCATATTGAAACTAGACGAGGCGAAAGATGAAAAAGAAAAATCAATTTCCATTTCCAGGGTTAAAACCGCCGACTTATCAATATCAGGTATCGATTCGGATCTAAATTTACCTCAGGCATCGGCCAACTTTTCCACACCACTCTGTATTCCCTCATGTTTGCTTGTGCAGTTAACCACCAGAAAGTTGCAATGCTGTACGCTGAGTTCTCCATCAAGTAGTTGTAAACAGATCCTCTGTCGTCCCAATAGTCTTCGTGCTTCACTTGCAGCATCAGGGTGTCGTCGATTAGTGGGAATTCGTACTGAATAAACAGATTTGGGATTTTAAAAAGGTGTTTAGGGAGAGATCGATGATGTTGATGTTGATTTAATGTGTCGTATACGTACTTGTTTAGGTCGCATCACGTGGATGAGTTCGGCCCATTCTTCCAGAGGTTTGAATTTGTATATTTTTTCAATGGCGGTGAAAGGTTTCGTGTGGAAATGAATGAGTTCGTGCAAATTGGCTGAATTCGTGTTCTCGCTTTGTCGGATGGTTAAAGCGAGGCTCGATTCGTTTACGGCCAATTTTGCTCGTGTTTTGACATCGGGGTTAACGATTAAAGCCGATTCGAGACCAACGCTTAAAAATGATTCTTCGGATGGTAGGGCTACACCCAGTTTGGCAACGGTTTTGGCTGCAAAACTACACGAAACACGATTATTAGATCAATCTTTGATTATTTTATATCAATATACAGTACTCACTGTCCCTTCAACTTCAGATCCACGTCGTAGACAGTTTGATCGGACTCGCGAGATGTTTTCACATCAGTCCTGACGTCGAGAGCCACTTGCATCGCAGTTTGAACCTGTAATTCGACGTTGAACCCCGAATCGATGGGAAGTTGGACGAAAACATGCAACGGCATGAGTGTTTTCTCGAGTGCCCAATCCCATTTGAATTGAGTGGCAGGTTTCGACAGGGATTTCAGCACGTTTACAATCGTGTCTTTGCTTATAAAATAATTTCGCTGTTGAAAGTCCATAAAAGTTGACGCAATATGGGCCCAGAATGTCTTTTCCCTCTGGGACTTGAAGCCAAGCTTTAATAAAAATAAACGGCGTCATTTGCACTTGGTTATATCATTTGGTAGAATAAAAATGGCAAAAATTCTCACCTTGTCCGCTATTTGCTCCTCGCCTTTATTGCTCATGGGTGCATTGAGACTGGTCATTCTTTCCACTAGAGATTCCTCACTGTAAAGGGCAGTTGGTCCGAAGAGATTTTCAACCAGATGACTCGTGTTGTTGCCATACATTGCGACCTTTAAGAAATAAAAAATCGGTTCGCAGGGGTTTTAAATTTTTAAGGTTTAATGACATAAATAAATAATGTCGTAATGCATTAAAAACAACCTTGAACAGATTCGTGGTTACGCCTGCGAGGAAGTTTTCAAACTGCATAGTAACTCTAGAGGGAGTCAAAGAACCTCTATCACCCATAGATGTCCATTTGCGGAAAGAGTTAACGTCCAAATAGTCTAAAAATAAATTTTTTTTTTAAATTTTAAAAAAATAATATTTTCTTACTTTATTATTTTCTTACCCATGTCACCTTCAACTATGGTTTTAGTTGCGATCCACGAACTAGTGTCACGGGTTTCATCAATCAACTTAAGGGCAAACGCAGCATGGGAGGAACTTGCGTTTTTTAAAAAAAGAAAATTAATTTACACCACCACCAAAAAAAAAAAAAAATTCATCATCTTACACTTCACTCCAGCATGGATGACTGATGTTAGCAAGTGCTTTGAAAGTAGAGTATACATAAGTATTAACAGTGACGTCTTCTTCGTACTGAATACGCGCAGCGACTTTTTCGAACAGTTGATGACGAGAACCAGAGGCGACGAGAACGTCAAAAGCAGAAAGACGTACTTTACTGCTTTCATCACCGTTGAAGAAAACGGAAATTAAACTTTCTTTCACCTAATGGGAAGTCAAAGAAAAATTGATTTTAAGATATCGAGTTTGGGGTTAAATGTTAATTCATTTTTTTTTTGAATATACCGTTTCGGGATCAATTTTTGCCAGTGGAATTAGGGCGTAAATTGCTTTCACTCGTAAGATATCGCTCCATCGTTCCCCTCTAAGACGCCACATGTATTTTTCAACAACCGGCATAATTTCCTTCAGTGCCATATTCCCTAATGCGGACACGAGAGTAATTTTTCTCTCCTCGTCATCGATTTCTTGCATAGTTTCATCTATAAACTGCAATTTCACATTAATTTTTCATATTTTTACATTAAATTCACACAAAAAAAGAAGTCAAAAACTCACTTTAACATATTTTTCTCTGTTTTCCTTCGAGCAGAAGATCTTCGGTGCTTTTGGGAGTTGATAAGGCCCAGTCGCGCATGTTTTAGCCACCATGGATCCCCAGGATAAGAAAGCGGTGTCCATTAATTGTGCATCGTTTGTTTCTCTCGTCGATTTGCAGAATTCCATCATGTAGTCCATTAAAATCACATTTGGATTTGCAACATGTGCCGCAATTGTGGGTAAAAGTTCCACGGTCTCATCGCTCGTGATGACTTTCTTACTCGATGCATCCAGAATAAATTTAATGCACGGGTTAGACGCAGTGACAGCGACGTGATCAAAAAACAATTTTCTGTTTTAACGACGTAAGTAACCTCAATTAGCATTACTCTAAGAGCACGGAGCAGATTGCCGAGTGCCATTACCGTTCCCTTTTATTGGACGAGAATTCCCGGGCTAATTCTTCAAGCTGAGAGTAAGTGACGGTGTACAAAGCGCCTTGGACCAGAGTGATTTCAGCCAAAATCAATTCGATATCCTCCTCTGTCGGCTCTCCTGCCATCAAACGAGCCATTTTCTTAATTCCGTGTCGAACCTGCAAGATAAACACGTTCGTTGTGAGTGTAAACATTATTTTAAGAGCTTGTTATTCTCTTTCTTACTTGCTGAACGTAATTTATTCCGTGGTCGAACAGTTCGTAGTAGGTGATGGGAACGTCGAGGTCCTTGTATTCGCGGATGGTTTGGAGTTTTTCGAATAAATTCGACGTTGGCCACACCCAACGCATTTCGTTACTTTGAGCGAATTTAATTTCTGTTTTCATTTGCAGCCATCTTTTTAACGAGAGTGTCCGACTGTGTGATGTGATGAAAATGTAGGTAAATTGTTAATTAAAAGTGGGGAAAATGGTTCTTCCGGTCGGGTTTTAAGCTTTTAGATTTTACCACACGCTCCTCAGAGGTCTTTTATTTTTAAAATTTCAAACCCCTAAGTCAACCGGAAGTGTGATATTTTAATGAGTATAGGGAATTGCATACTTATGTAAAACAGTTGCAGCGTCGGCATCTTGACCTAATGGCGTGAATCTCACAATTCCATCTGCTACACCATTTAGTACGATGTAATTCTGTTTCTCATCGACCCACAACCACCTCAACTTGTAAACGATGTCACGGTGCAAACTGTGTTGCTGCAATAAACAAACCAAAAAACACGTAATTACATGTAATTTTCGTAAATTACACTAATTTTATGACTCACAGGATGATTACACTCCTTGCATTCGAAAGCTCTGTGTGTGGACAAGCCGTAATAAGGCGCGACTCCTTCATAGTTGTCGTAGTCGATCGGTTTGGTAAAATTGACCTCAAGTCCACTGTCTCTAATCTTTGTCCACGTTTGGTAGTCGTAAATAGCTTTACACTTGCCGCTGAAGGTCGGTTCTACCTCTTCGAATGCGATACCTACCGACTTAGTCTTCGTCGCTTTCTTCGATGTATCGTCCGTCTGAGAGGAATTTTTCTCACTTTGAACATCGTGGCCAAACCGATCTTGAAGTTTCTTGACCATTCGGTTTCCTGCTGTTCGAACTGCAGTTTTTCGATCTGAAATTGTGGAAAAAATCGGTGTTTTCAAATGTTTTATTTGGTGAAAACTGTCGTATATACCAAGCCGTTTTCGGCAAACTGGATGAGGAATGGTAGAGTCAAATTGCTCGAGTAAATGTCACTGTGAGAGAACCTTAAGGGGATCTCATCAGGGCTAATTCGGTGCAATATCTCATTAGCTCTGCCTACTGTGACATCCCTGATCTGTAAGAGAGGTTTATTTATGAGTTTTATGCCTTAAAACTATTTTTTTATGTTTTAATTTTGAAATTACCTGCATAGCAACTTGATTTTCGGCTTGCTGTACGACACGAACTTCGCATTTGATGCCCACTGCTGCGAACTGTTGAGTTAGTTCGGGACTTCCACTCAACATGACAGTGTTGTAGGCGTAAATTGCTGTTCTATCATCTGGCACGACTATTTGGAATTTAAAAAAAATGAAGTTATGTAATGCGAGATATTTTTGTAAATGAGGCCATTCAGATTAAAATCGATGATTTCGAATTTAAATGAGGCCATTCAGATTAAAATCGATGATTTCGAATTTTAATGACGACATTTAAAGAGTTACTATGCATTTTAGGAAATAAAAGAACACATTTTAAAAACTCATAAAAAATTTAAAAATCAAAAATAAAACCAAAAAATCAAAAAATTAAAAATAAAGCCCATAAAATCTAAACAAAAAAATTAAAAAAATTTACTGGAATGGAAATGCTTAGATTATCAACTTCAACTTTAAAAAACTCCCAAATATTATCCGCATTGGAAATTGGAATATTCCCTTCCACCATGCACCGTCGTCTTATTCCACGACTCATCGTGCAACTGCCCGGGACAAATTGTGATTGCCGGGAAATTGACCGTCTGCATCCGCAACATGTCCGTCGTTGTCCCCACAGGCGTGTGGAAATACAACATGACCTTATCGATGATCTTATCTGATACAAACACCCGACGATACAACACACGATGGCACCGGCCCCGTTGATTTTTATCCTAACGCTGTAATTACGTTCGTTGAACCTACTATACCCTGGGATGCTGAAATTCTTTTCAGGAAAGTTGCTTTCCTAAATTTCCTGATTTCCTGATTTGCTTTCTTAATTTTCTAAATTTTTGGGAATTTTCTAGAAAAAGGAGATTTCTTTAAGGGAAACTTGTTTTCCTGTAAAATAAAAGATTTAGGAAAATTCTAAGCAATGGGAAGATTCCTGTCCAGGAAAATTAATAATTTCCTTTCTGAATTAAGGATTGTAGCAATCTGAAAAAAATTTATTCTAGATTTTAAATTTCAAGGTCGACTGTTTGTTTGTCACCTATCGAGTGAAGAAGTCAGGAAAAATTCTTTTACGAGAAAAGAGTACCTTTAGTTGAAATTTCATTGCATTTTAAAATAAATACATTCGAGAAAGAATTCTCAAGAAAAATCGAAGAAAAATTTAATTTCCTGAGAAATTAGCGAAAATTTTCTCTTGTAATAAAAAATTTAGGTATTTGTAAACAAATATCTTCAGGTAGCTATTAGCCCTAAATGACAACAGTTATTATAGGAAGATTTGATCTCCTAGAAATCCTCGAAGAGTGAATTAGGGAAAATTTCCATAAAACGAAAAAATCCCTTAAAAATAAAATTTATAATTTATTAAAATTATATTCGAAATTAAAATTCAGCGTGTCTATTTTTACGGACATCCGTGAAAATAGCCACGGCCTATTATTTTTCGCATATTGCAGACTTTTTTCAAAATTGTTATTTTTTAGCTTTTTCTTGTACAGTGGAGTTTTTTATTCATAATTTCATTCTTGTGCATTGCTGAATTTTCTCTACAATTTTATTTTCCGCGCATTGTGGATTTTTTTCAGAAATTTTATTTACTTTACTTTTTTCACACTTATTTACCGCGCATTGCGATTGGCTTTGTATATTTTGAATTGCCGTGCGTTGCAGAATTTTCTCAACAGTTTTTTCCGCACATTGTGGAGAATTGTATTTAACACTGCCAATGGAAGCTGGCCTTTCAGCATAGTTAATGCAGTACAAAGAATTTTACCTAACGGTCTTGGGTTGCGTTTGTAAGCGCGTTGCCACTGCTAGATTAGACTTAGGTGGGCAAGAAGTAAAATTTGATTATATTTTAATAAGATTTAAAAAATTTGAAAAATGTTTTGCTACAAATCCACAAAGAAAATAAATAATACAAGATAAAACATCAACATTTTGTTTGTTAAAAGTAGGTACTAAGATCACAAAAATCACATGAATTACTCTGTACTAATCCATCCAATTTCTCTTTCAACATTTCTACTTGAATTTTAGCATTTGATTTATTGGTATCCAGG
>JAQFZO010000532.1:0-23502 GCA_034695885.1 Geophilus flavus
CCGGAATTATGGATTCCCCCGGTTCTATTTATCCTATTTGTAATTTATAGATTTTCGACAGGCAGCAAATACTTTACGTGACAAAGCAATGTTAGTTTTTACTGATAAATTAGCCCTTGATATGTTTAAAATTTGAAATCGGGGACAAAGTTAGCCGCAGGGACATTGGTCTTGTTTTGGGACTGTTCCCAAAAATCCAGGACGAATAACCACCACCTTATAAATTCAATATCTATTTATCTATCATTATCCGGAATTAAGGAATCCAGAGTTAATAATCCATGTTTTCTACCAATCATGACAATTGTCTAATCGATTCCAGTCGAATAAATTTGTCGCATGATCGGTTTCTTGAGAATCCGGTTTATTTTAAATGCAGCCATAGTTTTATATTTTCATCTTAAATTTATGCCATTAATCTATGATTGAATAAATAAAAACTCATTCAAATCTGAACACTTGTACATGTGCCAGTTTGCGATGAATGGCATTAATACCATATGATTTGCTGGCAAGAAATCATATGGTTTCAACTGATGTGTAGTGCAGGGAAACAAACTTCTGGATTTTTTTACATTATTTTAAAGCAAATCATGCTGTAAATATTGAAATTAGATTTCAGCATGATTGACACATTTTGACAACTATTGACAGTAATAATAAAAATGTTTAGTAAAAGAGAAATATCAATTGAATAACAAGGATAAAAGTATTCATGGTGTGGAATTTAACGATAGCATTGTTATTTCATGCTTCCCTATTGGTTCATTTATAATTTCAAATAGAAATAATAACAGCTTGTAAAGGATACTTTTTCCTTACTTAATTAGTTTAAATCTTAACTAAAATCTAACAAGGAATGATCTGAAGGCCAAATTGTAAGGGGAAAATGGTTATGGTAGGGTAAGCATAACCTTTTATTTTAAATTCAACATAAAATCATTTCCAAAGAGAAACACCACAATGGTCCCGATAAAAAGAACACGGGATGCTCGATAGTACCATAATCCCACTTCACTAGCAAGAAAATGGTGCCAAGAGGTTTTGTACCTCCACTTGCAATCTCTACGCACATGTTAGTGTTACAGCGTGCGACATTTCTTTAAGAAATCAAAATTTTTCCCGTCTCAAAGTTTTGTGCTTTAATTCACCTTTTGTATTGCAATCTTGGAATAAACGACCGTAAATATAAACCCATGATGGTTTGCATTCGAGATTCACAACACCAAAGAGTAGGTTTAAACTGGTCATGAAGTGTGGAACAATGCTTTAGAAGAAAATCGTGAAATTTTCCTTTCCGGCAGCATAATTTAGGATTCTGCAAATATAAAAAATAAATAAATTAGAAAAAATTATTTTTAATATACAACAACGATAATCTCTCATTTGTCATATGAAATTCAACACCAGAGTGAATAAAGTTCAAACCAAAAGTCCAGTCCTATATAACAATGAACTTTACACTTATTTTTATAACTTTTAATTCTAAAATAAATATTACACAATTCCCTTCTCTTTCAAACTAACTTCCTGTGAAATTCTCACATTCTATATTTCATTTCCGAGTAACCAAAAACCTGAAATGAAAATAACCTGATTTCCTGTGTCTACATAACTTTCTTGGCATTGATTTCCATTATATACCTTTAAACATATATTCCACCCACATTTTATATAATACCTCATTAATATCATTATAAAACACAAAAATACTCATTTTCAAACATAAATAAAAAAAAATCTCCATAAAAACGACACTTTGGCAAATAAATAAATAAATTAATTGTTTTAATGAAAATTTTTTTCCCAGTGCAAAATGACGTCAAATTATTAATTGCGTCACAATCTAACGATCGCGCAAATTGTTAAAAATTCCATTTTAATCACACATAAAATGGTTTTCTAGCTACATAATCGTCGGATTCATATTATGAAACATGTATGATGAATTATATAATGAAAATCTACTCGTGAAGGCAATTATAAACAGCTCAGCGCTTTTTACGCCAATCCGATGTGACGACACGATCTCTCGATTCGACCGTGCCGGGAATGAGAGTCGATGACGTCAGTTACGGTATCTCTTTGGGTTTTCGACACCGGTTAATGTTTCTAGGGCAAAATTTTCTTACCTCTACGATTTGTCTGTAATAATAAGCGAGAGCTAGTGTAATAAATGTGACGAGAAGATAAAGATGAGTTCTGTATTGAAATCCGGCGATGAGTGTATCGAACAACTCGCGGAGCATGTCTAATTTAAAAGGGACGTTTTGAACGACACTACTGCACTACTCAGCATCCATCTACACGACTCCACCATGTGGTCGGCGAGGTTGAGAGAAATTGAGTTTTCTGGCCGAGCAAATCCCGTCTGATTGGCTGAATCGTTCAATGACGTCAAGAGACCATCGCACCACATCGCGCAGATTCTGCTCGGCTTTTCACATCGATTTTTTACTTTTTTTTAAAGAAATAAATGAAATAAATAAAAATAAATGAAATAAATCTTAGTTCTTTCGTTTATTTACAAATAATAACATTTTCTCAACTTATATCGGGAAATATCACTATAAACTTATCACATGAAAATGTCTTTATTCATTTTTGGGTTGGAAATTTTAATATTTTTTGAATAAATAAATTTAAAATTAAAAAAAAAAAGAAAGATTGATTGATTTAAGCATCCAAGCCTAAATTTTCTAAAAGCTCGTCGATTAATCGAAGTTTCTCATTTGCTTCTTCGACCGCGCTGTATGTTTGCACCGTGCTCGTGATGTGGTATCGGATGTCGTCGATTAACGGGATCGAGTCCGTTACTTGTCTCTGGACAACTCGTTTCGCGTCGTCTAAAATAATCTCGTGAAAAGTCTCGTCGTCGATCATCTAAAATTGAAAATTTTGAATTATTTTTACGTATATTAATTAAATTAAGAGAATAAAAAAACCTCTTCGATGTGTTTGGCGATCAATTCCGTGCTTTGGTCTTCTAGATGACGTAATTCGAATAGTCTAGATAGCCGTAGTAGATCTACAACTGTTTGTACTTCGAGACATTGGCATAAAAATGCGGAGCATTGACGTTTTAAATCGACTAAAAGAAACATGTCGGCTGCCGTCAACACGTCATAAACGTTGTTCGTTGTTAACTAGAAAAATAAATAAATAAATTATTTTTTTTATGTATTTGTTTGGAAAGTCAGGAATTTTTCATTGAATTCATTTTTTTCAGGAATTAGGCGGAAATTACTGAATTTTTTTCAATTTTCTTGGTTTATTGTTTGAAGTTTTATAAATTTTGCTAAAATATTTATTGTTGTTTTGATTAAATTGTCCTCATCTTTCGACGCGACGAATTCGATAAATTTCCTGTTTACATAACACCACGTGTCAAATTTACCTCGGCTGAATTTTGGTAACAAAAGTACATAATCTGCGCAAAAATTTCCGCTTTTATGTTGTGTAGAGTGATAACAGGAACGTCTCTTTCCGAATCGACACCTGTTTCGTTAAAATGATCACGTAGTAACGCCTTCATGTAGTCACTTCTCGCACACATAAAAGCCTGCAAGAAAAAAAATATATTTTAAAAAATTAAAATTAATTTTGTCTTATTTAAAATTTTACCTTATGACACAAAAATACATGATTTTCAACAGAAACGCATAAATCAACAAAACAAGCTCGCTCTACACTCGGCGAAAACGGTAATTCAGCGCCACCAACCTGAAAAATGTTTTTAAAAATTTTAAAAACTGAAAATTTTGAACTTTTCTCGAAAATTTACCCAACTACAAAACTGTATGGGCATTCCTTGTTCAGCTAAAACGCTGAAATCCTGATGTAAATCCGAATTCCCGGATGGTGGCTCTAAAACGATCGTCGTTACATTAGTGCCTGGTTTAGTGCACACTGAAAAATCAAATAAAAATAAAAATTAATTGAAAAAATTCAAAATTCATTGAAAAAATTCAAAATTTTCAAAATAAATTGTAAAAATTCAAAATTAATTGAAGAAATTCAAGACACATTAAATAAATTCAAAATTTTCAAAATATATTGAAAAAATTCAAAATTCAAAAAATTCAAAATACATTAAATAAATTCAAAATTTTCAAATTAAATTGAAAAAATTCAAAATTCAAAAAATTCTAAATTCTAAAAATAGGAAAAATTCAAAAATTCAAAATCCAAAAATTCAAAAAATTCAAAATTTCAAAATTAATTGAAAAAAATCAAATTTTCAAAATTAATTGAAAAAAATGAAAATTTTCAAAATTAATTGAAAAAATTAAAAATTTCAAAATTAATTGAAAAAAATCAAAATTTTCAAAATTAATTGAAAAATTTCAAAAATTTTAACGTTAAATCGATTATTACCAAAAGAGTACGCTTTTGTGATAGTATCTTCTAACTGTTTAATGAGAGAAGGTAATTGACACTGTTTAGCGAGTCTGATGCAATCTTCCGCAAGATCTTTGTGTGTTTCTAATCGACCTAAATAAAGAAATAAATTCAAAAAATGAGACATAACCGTTGTATAATCGTTTTACCGTCTCACCTGTGTATAAATACTGTAAAATCGCCTTAAATGCAACTGGACGAACCTTAAAAATTAAAAAAAAATAAAATATTTCTATATAAATCGATATTTCGATATAAATTAAAAATTGTTACCAATTCGTGCGCGATTGTAATTAATTCACGACTACGCCATCTCGTTTGAAACATTTCACAGAAATAATCGCTTCGTGCGCTTAAAATACAACGATGCGCTCTGATTTCTTCACCGTGAACACTAAAGGTCACGTCGAAATATTCCTGCAACTCCAACAACCTTGAAAAAATAAAGAAATAAAAATTTTACAAACAAAAATACAAAACAAATCAATTTTACGTCTAAAACAACGATAAAAATTAATTTTTGCTTCAAAAAATTAATTTTTTCTCACAAAATCATCAAAAAATTAATTTTTACTCGAATAAATAACAATAAATTAATTTTTACGTCGAAAAAACGTGTAAAAACAATTTTTTCGAAAAATCATCGATAAAATTAACTTTTACGTCGAAGAAATCTTCAAAAAATTAATTTTTACGGCGATAAATCATCAAAAATTAATTTTTACTCAAAAAAAATCATCAAAAACCGCAAAATTTACTTGAGTAAAAAATCCTCGTGGCCATTTCGCCTGTTAGGTTGCAAAGTAACGTTATAATTTCGTAATAATTTACGAATACGCAATGTCAATGCACCGTATAAACATCTTTCACCATCAAACGTGTTCGCTTCACATCGTGCTCCATTTTCTAATAAATATTTAACCACATCATAATGTCCGCAGAGACAAGCGTAATATCTGAAAATATTTTATTTACATTAATAACTAATTTTAATTTAATTACATCAAAATATCTCAACTCACAACGGCGTGCTGTCCCATTTATCTCGAATATTCACTTCAATTTCTTTCTGTTCCACCAAATATCTGAAATTTTAATTATTTTAGTGATAATTTCATTAATTCGTTTGTTTTTTAATTGTAAATTTGTTCTTACTTTACGCGTGTTACGTCTCCAACACGACAACTTTGAAATAGGTCGTGTAAATCCATGTATATCTGCAGTGGATCGTATGACGTAATCGGAGGTTAAATTGCGATTGCGTCGTATTTCTCAGTATTTCTGGGTGTGCAATGGCGGGAAATGTTTGGTTTCCTGGAGATTTGGTTGTTGTGGGTTACTGAAATAGATCGAGCCGTGGGAGAAGTCAATATCAGTGTTGGAAGTTTATGTTAATCGATGTTGTTTTGGTTTTGATCGTCATCTGGCTGCTATAGTCGTCACGTGATCGCTGATGAAATATTTTGATGCGAGTGGGGGCATCTCGTGGGTAAACTTTGAACTGAATATTGTGAATTAAATCGATTAAAATAAGACTGTAAAATAAATAAAATATTTTTAAACCCGTTTTTATTCTATCTTCAGTATTTATTAAATTGAAAATGCTAAAATCTCAGCAAAATAGTACACACAACGCCACATCATTATAAAATTTACACTTAAAGCACCCAATTTGGGAAAAACTACCAAAAAAATAATCCTTTTAATCACAAAAACAATAAATATTACAATATCGATTTATTTCGACGTCGTTTCCATCCATTTTTCGGCGTTTCTTTTAATTTTTGGTTTAATTTGAGCAAATTGGTCCATAAGTTTCAGTTTCGCATGTTCGTACAATTCGTATTCCATTGTTAAATTAAGCCTGAATTGTCTTCTCAACTTTTCACCAATGTCTCGAGGTCTTTCATAGTTTTTATTCATTTTTGGCACTGTGTGAGAAAAAAACTTTAATAGGTACTTTTTTTTCCATTTTTCCATTGTAAATATGTTGATACATACCTACTAGTTCATTATACAACATATGTGACATTCCACTGAAGTATTGAGGCAACTTGTGTTCTAGAACAGCCATTGTTTCATTCAACAGTTCAAGAACCCCAACAACAACAAAATGTTGGTCAAGATTGGTTTTTGCTTGTTGCAAGGCCCAACTGTTATTGAGAATCCTGAAATGGAGTTGTTTGGTGTGGTGTAATGAAATGTAATGATGTGAAATAAGGATTTTTAAATTTGTTGACCTTCCATCTTGATGATGGTTGTGCATGAGGTCAACTCACAAATTGATATAACACGTTTCTATAAAGTGTAGATAAATTATAGAGAATAAGGACAGTGGTCATTAAAGACCAATTTGGAGGAATTTTAAGAAAGTTCACGCAAAGTTTAGCCTATCTTAGTAAAAATTTAGCCAATTCCAGCTTATTTTAGCCAAAATTCAGTCAATATATCAGCCTATATATTTAGCCAATTTCTGCAAAAATTTAGCAAAAATTAGCAATAAATTTAGCAACTTTAGTCTGTTTTAGTATAAAAGTCAGCAATCACAGCCTATTTTAGCAGAACATTTAGGCAATTTTGGCCTATATCTTAATTTAGTCAAAATTTAGTCAATTCCAGCCTATTTTAGTCTTTTTTAGGCTATTGTAGTCTAATTTCAGTCTTTTTTTAGCAAAAATTCAGCAATTTCAGCCTATTTTAGCAAAAATTAGCAATTCAGCTTATTTTGCCCAAAATTTAGCTACTATATTCCAGACTGTACCCAAATGTAGCAAATATTAAGATAAACTAGTCAATTGCAGCTTTTTAGCCAAGGCTTTACCAATTTTATACAAATTTAGCCAATTTCAGTCAAAGTTTATCAATTCAGACCAAACTTTTGCAATTTCACATGCTGATTCATTCATTCATCATCATCATCCTATATCTATCCCATCTTCCCCCAAAGATAACCTAAATCCAGTTGCATCACTCAAAACCACTTACATGCATCTAGAATCGTGGCCACAGAAATATGGAATGCTCAGGTCGTATACTTGGCCTGGAATAAATTGGCAAAGAGGTTCTCCCCTATGGACACAGTCTTCAAAAAACTAGGAGAAAAACAATAAATAAAAATCAAACATGCACATGCATCCTGTTATCAACTTTCTCACTCACCTTCCTTTTCCATTCTTCTTTAGACACATTCAACTCCTTCTTATACTGATTAGTAAATCCTACATGATGATAGAAAAACCTAGAAATTATTTTCTCCACAGGATCCCTCAAAAGATTCACATATAATGGCATTTCATGACCAAATCTAGAAAAAAAAATTAATATTTTTCCAATAATGGGCTCAATTTTGGTTCTACTTAGTGAAATCAATGAAATAAACATGTCTGTCAAAGGAAAGTGGCACAACTTCATTCTGGATGTGGTCCTTCATTTCATTTATAATGTCTTCCTGTTGTATAAAATCATATACATAATTCATCAGAAACATTCATATTATAATTTTTATTCACAAAAATTCCCTTTTATGGGTCTTAAATGGGGCCAAGAGCATAGTTTTTGGGATGATATACCTATATAAAAATTTTTAAAAAAGGAATATACTGTACAGTATCTCAAAAAACTGACATGATTGCTCAAAAGTAGAAAACAAAATTAATATCTCAGTAAAACAGTTGAATTTTAATAGGTGACATATTTCAGAATGAAAAAATGCTTTTGCGCTATTATTGGGTTGGGTGGTATGATTAAAAAGTAGCAAATGCTTTCCCTTCAATTTGTTGAAGCAAATGCTCTAAAATGTGCTTTTTTTGATAGCATCAGCTTTAAATTAAAGTAAATGCTTTAATTTTTTAAAGTTACTAATTTAATAGCTCCATTTATTCATAAGCATTTACTAGGATTTTTAGCAAATGCTATCAAAAAAGCAAAACCAGTGCTGTAATATCAAACCATTTGTTTAAAATTTTATAGCATTTGCTTCAAAAACTTGAAGGAAAAGCATATTCCACTTTTTAAACAATTGTTATATAGTGCCAGGAATATTTTTAGAAAAAAATTTGAATTTTTTACTAGTATAACATTTAAAAAAAAAAAATTAATGCAATTTGTGGTATACTCTGATGGAACCCCCATTTGGGGCATGCATACTCCAGGTTTTAGTGACCCAATATTTTTAATGAGGGGATTCAGGGGAAACACGTAATAAATAAACAGGTTTACCTGATCCTCTCTACTTAATTGCCTTTTATGCCCATTATGGAGGCTGACATGTTTGAATGTGTTATATGCTTGTAACCATTTGAGAAGTAGAACCATCATTTCACTGCCACACTTGGGAACTCTGTTGTAAAATAATGGTTTATCTTGTGATAATTTTGTACTTCCTTTCCACCATGGACCACTGTATTCTGTGAAATAAAAACGAATTAAATGACCCAAATATTAAAAATTCCTTTCATGATTTTAATCTTTTTGTTTGTGCATTTTCTCACTTTTAGTTTCATTGCTGCATGTTTTTTTTATTGTAAGTGTTGTAATTACATGTTTTGCTGTGACATAAATGTTACCTATGCTGAAGTTGCATCATTAATTTAGATTTGAGTTAAAGGGGATTGGAAAACTAGAAAAACTTCTTGTTTCTTCAGAGCAATGCACAAAAAAGAGGTTTAAGTGACAAAAGGTCAAGTAACTTGAGGAAGGGATGGAATAATTCAGTTGAAAAAATGGAAGGTTCAGGTTCATAAGTCATGAGGATTCTTTCAGTTTTCTTTTGTTGCCATGGGGATGATTTTTGTAAGAATGCAGGAAATGTTTTTGTAGGTTAATTAATTTTTAAAAGTATGTTCAGTGTGTGAAACTATGGGAATGTTTTGGTTTTATTTTTATTTTTCAGTTATTTTTCTTGATAATTTGTCATTTTTGGATCACTTTGTAAAAGTCAGAATCATTGATCACTGATTTGAGTTATTTAAGTTTGAGATCATGTTTAATGTTGTGTGTTGATCCATGATTTATTGGGTTTGGTGGAGTTAGTCGAGCTTTGTTTCCCAGACCACTCAGTTAAATGTGATTTATGAGTTCAGATTAACAGTGATCAGTGATTCATTCTGATTTACGAATCACAATGAAATGAGATTCAAATGAGATTAATAACAATTGCAAAGTGATCTACTATAGCAGATCACTTTTAACAATTAAAATAAAAGATTATCTATTCCATTCTAATAATAAATTCATCACAAATCATTGCAACAATTAAAATCAGATCCAGCTTTGTTAACTATAACAAAGCTGTTTCTCTATAACAATTGGATATGTTGATTTCAAATGAATTCTCAACAATTGCATAGTGACAATTTTAAATGAATGATCTATCCCAGTCCAACAATGAATTGATCACAAATTATTGTTGCAACAAAGCTGTTTCTAGATCACTTTGTAACAATTGGTTATGTTGATTTCCAATTTCCATCATAACAATCAAATCTCTCAGCTCACTTTAACAATGAAATCATGTTCATTCAAGCATACAAAACAATTATCATCATTAACAACAAAATGACCTTACTCCTAATATACAAAATCACACTCATAACAAACTCATTCACGAAAAAAAATAATTTTCATAAAACTTAAAAAAAAAAATTGAAATAATAATTTTCTTTAAAATAATAATAAATAAATTTCAACTCACCTCCAGTGACATCCACATGTTTCTCAGCAAATCTTTTTTCCAACCCACAAACACTAAAAAAAGAAAGAAGAAAACCCACAACACAGCCAGCAAGACCAATGGCAGCCAGGCATTTAGCCATGGCCACGGGTCTCATCAAAATAAACAACAAACTCCCAATGCAGCAATTGCTATGCTACTTATCCGAGCAGTTATGACGCTCAGATAGATATACAAGAGAAAACTGTTTGCTGTTGCTGGAACGAACCAATGCCTTGCCTCGGGTTAAAGGGGGTTGACCTCATGCCACAAATCGGCGTTGGAGGTCGCGTCACCATTCGGTCCGGTTGCTTTTGCTCCTTCTTGTCCCGCAAGCCACCAGACAAAGCGGGAAATAGACGAATTATGCTCGAGGTTGTCGTAATTACTGATTTTTATGTTTTTACAACTACCGTACTGGAATGTCATTTCGCCCTTCGATTGACCCAATAAATTACTCGATTTCCTAATTTGTGACGATAAAGCTCCATATTTGTGTTCTGAAATACAGAAAATATTGAAAATTTAAATTTTGGTCGAAATGTCAAATTGTGGCCATGAAAATAAAAAAATTTCTTTTGTCATTTTAATCGTTTTTGTCGTGGTAATTTAGGTACCGGATAAAAAATGGACGCGCGACTGAATCTAGGTCATCATTCTCAATTTTTTTTTCTAATAAAGTGGTTAAACGTCTTTTTTTTTCTTGGTGTGAGGTTTGTTTTAAGGAAATAAATTTATTTTTTTTCCTTTTTAAATATTAATTTTGCCTTTTTTTGTTTTAAATTTTTCTACTGGAAATAATGGGATTTGAATTATAGTAATAAGATTTTGTTACAAAATAGAAATTATCTGATTAAAGGGTAAAAATGACACGGATTTCTGAGTTGTGATTAAAAAAACCGAGAAAACTCATGCGTTAAATGGAACAATTTTCAAATTTCCCGCGCTATAATTCAATAAATCGCAGCGCCACATTCCGGTGTGTTCAAAAACAGAAGGTTTAGTGCAGGGAGCGCACACACTAGGCCGAAGCGCTCCGTAAACAAGCCAAGCATAAAAATAAAAATATGGATCTGAAGCTGTCACAATACACCTGTTCCAAGTGTTCGATGAAATTCCAGTTATGGGAATCTGTTTTGAAGCACAATTGTTTCGAAGGTTGCTCAAAGTTGTCCATCACGACGTCGGGATTAGTTGCAAGTTCTGACAATCAATAACTTTATCTTTTAATTTTTATTTCAACTGAAATACTTAACTCAATAATCTTTACAGAGATATTAATGGCATCCGAAGTACAACCGAGTTCCCCATCGTCTTGTCAGACGTCGTTAAGTGACGACAATGTGACGAATGTTTCTTCTTCCAGCACTTGGTCAAAAAGTGCTGTAAAATTGCTTATCGATTTGTATGGTATGATGAAGAGTGAATTTGAACAGAAAAATACATTGAAGAAGTGTCTATGGACAAGGTTTTATTGTCGTAATGTGTGTGAAATAATTTATGTTAATTTCAAATTTATTATGCAGGATTGAATCGAGGATGAAGGACCATGATTTTAATTTTAAAGTCGATCAAATCTCTACTAAATGGAAAGGACTGTTGAGGACGTATAAGAGCATTAAAAATCACAGTAAAGGGTTGGGCAATAATAACAGGTACTTCTCCGTGCCAAAATATTAGAATAGGTACAATTTCTTTAAATGGTAAGAAAAGCTTCAGTTTCTTTAAAGAGTTTAAAGACCCATCAAAGCCATCATTTGGTGTATAGTATTTGGAAAAAAAATTAAAAACTTCCAAAAATAGGTTTTCATTATTTTTCCAACGAGATAAAATTAAAAACTAAACAGATTTAGGATGTTGAATTTATTGGCAAACTTTTCTAAATTGGATGTATGGGTCTTGCTTGGTAAGCATTCAAAAAAACTTGTAACGAAGTTATGTGATTGACTTTGAGGGTCCGATTTTTTAAAAACTCGGTGCACCCAGAGTTCTCGATAAATACCTAAGGTTGTGCATTGAGGGAATGTTAGAGACTTGTGTATACTAAACTATTCCGAAGTCATTTTTTTATTATTCTAAAGAAAATTCTGGCTGGGTGCACTGATTTAAAAAAAAAAATCTTTTTTGAGGCTTATCAAGCAAGATCCATACATCCAACAAAAATGCAACATCCTAAATCCTAAATCTGTTTAGTTTTTAATTTTATTGTTTGGTTTTCGAGTCATTGGAAAAATTGTGAAAACCCATTTTTGCAAGTTTTAATTTTTTTTCTCCAACACTTTTTCACCAAATTTCAAATATTATACAGTATACACGAAACGATGACTCTGGTGGGTCTTTAAATCAATTTTTTAATATTCGTTAAACTCTTAAAAGAAGTTTTTCTTACCATCGAAAGAGATGGTATTTCAGAAAATGCGGATTATTTGTGTTATGTACCGGTAATCGCTAATCATGGTGTATGAAAACTTTTTTTTTTTTTTAAATTTCTTTTCAGGCGTGCTTGGCCATATTTCCAGTCCATGGACAACATACTATCGAAAAATTCAGTCGCAAACACACCAGTCACGATTAGTAAAAAGAGGAAAAGCAGCAATGACGACGTAGACATACAGGAGTTGTTAAATCGAGCCTTGGAAGAACGTAGGAAACAGCACGCGGAAGACTTGGCTCAAAAAGTCAGATTTAACGATTTATTCGAGAAATTTATAGAAAAAATGTAAATTTTTATAATTTTCAGTTAACAAGGTACGACTAATTTAATAAATATTGATGAAAATTAAAGCTAGGTATTTTTAGAGATGAGATTTTGGATTATTAGCAAGGACCACATTTCTGGATTTTTAACAGATTTCTATGGTTTTTTGGATTTTTTGCTTACCATTTTCTGAGCCATTTCACTTGCCAATTCATCACCTGCGGATGAAACATTGGTGAACTCGATATTTATTTGGCCTTTTCTCCACGATTTCCAGTAGATTTCTAAAAGGGATGCTCACAGTCAGTATGGAAATTTTGGGTTCCCGAACCAGTCCCGTACACGAAAATTGGTGACCAGTAAATCCAAACCCAGTCCCAGTCACGAAAAAAAAAAACCATAAATTTACATTTTAGTCCCGTCCGGTCCCGAAAAACGTAAATTTTTATTCTCGGGAAAATTAGAAATTTTCTAATATAGGTACTTCTGTATTTCTGGATTTATCCTCAAGATTTTACAGTAAGTTACAAAGAATTACAAACTTTGTCTCTTTTTCGCACGCCATCTGTTTCGTCGTGATCCATCATAGTCAGATTCACCAAACCAAAATTCGGATCGGGCTCGATCTCATTTTCATCGACTTCATCACCATTAAACAAACACCAATTGTGTAAAACGCACGCAGCCAATACGACTCTCGGAAGCAGAACGGAACAACGCACCTCGAGGTGCCTCAGTCTTCGCCAACGCGATTTTAAAATTGCAAACGCACGTTCTACGACGACCCTAGTCTCGGCGTGTTTGCGGTTGTAGTTCTTTTCCTTCAGAGTCAATTGACGGTCATCTTTAAACGGCGTCAATAAATGCGGTCCGATGGGGTAACCGGAGCTGCCCAACAGATGAGAGTCGAATGGAAAGTTGGTTTCGTTCGAACAGATATCCGCAAGACTAACGGAGCCGGGAAATGCGATGACGGTGTTGATGAATCGACACTTGTGATCGCAAACACCTTGTACCACCATCGACGGTACGCCTTTGCTGTTCACATACGTTGAAGAGTTCTCTTTCGGTGGTAATACGGTAATGTGTGTGCCGTCGACGACACCGATGGTTCCAGGGAATTTTGTTTTTGTCTGCAAATGAAAAAAAAATTTACTTTAATTTGATATACAGTACTTAGATTCGAGTCAGTAAAAACATTCCTTAAATAATGGAATTTATAGTTCCACTCAGAATATTCTTTTCGTAAGTTAAAGGCCATGGCTAGTTTAATAGCTTAACAGTTTAAACCAAGACAGAGGCTAAAATGCATGGGCGGATCGAGAGGGCAAGTGGGGCGATCGCCCTCCCCCCCATTCCAGACTAAAAAATCACAAAATTTTCATAAAATTACTCACAATGTTCAGAAAATTATTCAAAATCTTAATAAAATTACCCAAAATGGTTCACAATCTTCCCAAAATCGCTCAAAATCTTTACAAAATCATTTATGGAAGGTCAGAGAATTTTAAAATCACGTCAAAAAATTTTCTGCATTTGGGAAAATCCACATCCCGAAGTTCATAAATGTGCGCAATAGTGAGAAAATGACATTTCTCCCAAACGTACATCGTGTTTCCCAATTTTTACAGATTTTCGCACTGTTGCGCACATTTGCGAATCAGTCTACACGACATAGTGTTAATGAATTATCATGACTACTGCCAGTACTAGTACGGCGGTACCTGAAATTTCCGAATAATTTTTTCGGCTTGCATTGCATTTGGCCACTTGATCACACCTGGTGACAACTCTTTCAGAAGCCCACAAATTCGCCTCAACGTATAAAACACTGTCGCCTTCGACACACCGAATCTTCCGGCAACGGAACTGAAATAAAATAAAATAAAATAAAATAAAATATAAAACATTTATGAATAATGCTACATTCTCGGCAAATATTTCTACATAACTCACCGCACCTATAACTCTCTTGGTTTCCTAACACCCATAAAACCAACAAACATTGGTCTCTATGATTTAATTGTGGACGACCGGTCGTCGTCTTGTTGGTATATTTCGCCAGTTCCATGATTAACTCGTTTGCTGTGGGACGGGACATGCGGAAATGTGATTTGAAGTCTTCGTTTAATTGGTATAAATCGTCGACAACCAATTTGATGCATTCTCGTGTTCTTTGCGGCGATCGCTTCCTTTTTAAGTTTTTAACTATTGGCACGATGATATCCTCTATAAAAGTGTCTTGTTTACTCTCGAAAATCGTTTTTTGGGCAGTTACGAGCGACAACATCAACATTTTGTCCGCCATTTGTAAACAACCGCATGTGGTTTGGAATGTTGCATTCTGGGATGGTTAAAATGGCGACCTCCATGAAAATTTGTTTTCATTTACGAGGTGAGTATTTTGAGATAAAATGAATTATATCGACTGATTTTCTTTATTTTTTAGGTTTACGAAACAAAATTACGACGAATCAAATCGCTCGGTACCATTTCGAGCCGTTTCGTGTCTTCGATGGGTAAAAAACACAAAAATTTATTAATTTTCCACACATTTATTAATAAAAAAATATTTTTAACTTCAGTCGTAAATTTCCCGAGAATAAAAACGGTCTCGATCCAGTCACGGACACCCCAGACTGGTGTTACGCGGACGGAAGACCTGGTCACTACACGATCGAGCAGAAGAAAAGAATGTTGAAACAAATGGATTATGCCGTAATTTAGAAAAATTGATTAAATTCACATGAAACTAAAAATATTTCGTATTGTAGAAAAAAATCGAAACTTTACTAAAGGAAGTCGATCTCACGGTGGATCATCACGCGCAGAAAATGAAGAAAAGGGAAGAAACGATCATGAGGAGATACGGAAATCAACCGAAAGAGAAAGTTCCTAGACGACACGCGTTAAGGTCGAAGATGAAAGAAGAAGAAGACGACGAAGAATAAATATTATTTTGTTTATTTGATAGAAAATAATAATAATGATGATGATAATAAAAAAAAATTAAATATAAATCTAAGAAAATTCACATTTTATTAGAAAATGCTTATTTCTGTACATATTAATCCAACACTAACACAATGACTTACAAAATGCAAAATATACTCTATGTGTGAAATGAAAAATTATCAGGTCCATGAATATAACTTAAGTTGTTCAAGTAATGTGACGATAAAAGTATCGAAATTTCTTAATGGCCAGTTTCCCAAACCTGGAAAATAAATAGAAACGTGATTATGTATAATTTTTAAAGAAAAATGGATAGAAAATTGAAATTTTGGCGAAAAAATTCAAGAAAATTTAAAATTTCGCCAAAAATTTCAAGAAAATCCAAAAAATGTCGAGAAAAAATTCAAAAATTTACCTCCAAACCGGAATTTATGGCTAAATCATTGGATGCCGGTGGCATCTCGTCGTCGGAGAGATTTCGTGCAGATCCAGAATGAAATCGTCCACCTTCCCCACGAATTCGCTTCATTGCATGACGATGACGTGATTCGTGCAAATATTTCTAGAAAAATTTCAAAATTTTTTTTAATTAAAAAATGAAATTTTTTATCAAAGATTAAATAAATATTAAATAAAATTTTACTTTTCTTTCTTTTGGTATTTTTCCTTCAGCTTCTAATTTTGCTCTGGCTTGTCTTCGTTTCAAAATACGGTGATATTGTTTCGCGTTCACGTACAATGGTTCTTCTTCGAATAATTCCGGTGTGTTGGGTAACGGTATTCTTTGAACTGCTGGAACTCCGGTTGCACCGGGAACCATCTGCTGATATGCCGGAAATGGAAAAAGTTTAATATTAGTTAATTTTATTAAATTTCACCTATTATTTTATTTTTTTTATTTTTGGGTGGTACTCCTTACCATTACGATATTCGTCGAGTTGGCCACACCACTGGAAGGTATGCTTACTGTCTGTGGCACAGTAACTTGTGGTGCCACTTGGGTCGTTCCAGCAACAGTTGCAGTCGGTATTTGAATCATTCCTGGGAGGAAAAAAATCATTTAAATTCGAAAATTTAATGTAAAAAAATTCAGAAAAGTAATAACTACGAAAAAATTAAAGAAATTGAAAAATTCATGAGAAATAATTCAAAAACGATATAAAAATTGAAAAAAAAATCAAATAATCAAGAAAATTTCAAGAAAATTAAAAAACTGAATAAAAAATCACAAGAAAAACTAAGATATTTGAGAAAATATTCAACTAAAAATTCAAGAAATTCAAAAATTCATAAAACAAAAAAATTAATAAAAATTAATGTAAATCTGGAAAAATTCAAAATAACTTCAAAAATTGAAGAAAAAATTCAATAAAATCTAAAAATATTCGCAAAAAATTAAAAAAATTAAGAAAATACTCAAGTAATCAATAAAAATTCAGAAACATAAAAAATTTACAAAAATTCAAAAACTCGCCCACGAAATTCCAAAAAAATCTCAAAAACCCTTCATCAAACCCAAACCCATATTTACCTTGCATAAAATTATTATCCACAGCCATTGGCTGATAAACCAAAGTTTGTCCATCGCTAGTCTGCAAAATCTGTCCAGGCTGCGGCTGCTGGATTATAATTTGCTGCTGTCCCTGTTGTCCCGCTATCTGTCCCATCGGTATCACTTGAATCTGTTGTATCTGCTGACCACCCTGACCCTGCAATTGAATCTGGCTCTGCGGAATCGTCTGCACCATTATTTGTTGACCATTAGCCGTCTGCAACAACTGACCACCCTGACCAACTTGTAAAACTTGAACATTCTGACCACACAACTAACAAAAAAAAAAAAAAAAATCATTTAAAAAAATTAAAAAAAGAGACTCAAAAACTCAAAAATCAACCTGTGTTTGTGTCGGTATCTGATTTCCAGCGACTTGAACCGTGGGTAAACTCTGCATGATGGTCACTTGCTCGGTGCCGGCAGTAGTAGTAACAGGAACATTACTCGTCGCAACTTGAAATTGCTCCATTTTTTATCAAATCGTATCTAAAAAATCAAAATAAAATTAATAAAACATCAAAAACACTGAAAAAACACTCGTAAAAAGCATAAAATCCCCAAAACAGACCCGAGACGGGAACAAACATGGCTCGACGCGACCCATATTCGAAAATTTCCAAAGATGGGAGAGAGTAGCCATTGCTTTTTGTGCGACTCGACGCAAATGTTTTAAAACAAACTCGGTTTATTCGGAATTTGTCAACAATAATTCGATTTAAACTCTCATCAGCGAACAGAATCTATCGTCTAATAATATGACAACTTACATTGGGTAAATCTGTTTTGGTCCCGTGTTGATTGGCTATGGAAATCTTGAGCCAATAGACAACGAATCATCGGCCATGATAAACAGTCCCAAGATTTTGCACTCGTCCACGGACTAGTCCTATTGGGTCGAGTGGATCGGTTCAAGCGGGAATGTGGCGCGCGAAAAAGAAGGCCGATAAATAGATGGAGACTTACTTTTTTTTGCTCTATTTCTGTGGTTTGTGGCCTGGGAAGGCGGTGTCGTGATTGTTTTTGGGTGTTGGTTTTGTTTTGTGCGAGAATGGCGTGGCTAAAAACGGTTGATGGGTTTCATGATTATTTGAATTGTAGTGCGATGATTTGTGACGTCATCATGGCGCGGATTGAATATTTTTTTTTGTTTTTCGTTTTTAGGGGGATTTTGGGTCGTGGAATCGTGTTGGGAATAATTTTTAGCGATTTTTTTTTGGTTTGTAGTTATGATGTGGTTTTGTTCTAATGGTTTGTAAAATTAATTAGGAAGGTTTCTGATTTGGCCGATAGATGGCAGAGTTTTGACTGCGGGTCCAGTGCGGTCACTGACCTCATGCAAGTCAGAACTCGTCAGGACTTTTTTTGAACATTTGCTGTTCACAAGATTACTGTATTTTATTGCATAATAAAAAAAAAACAATTAGTTCTAGTGTTTTTTAAAATCAGTTTATCAATTTTTATATATTTATTTCTGTGAAGACCAGACGATAGCGATCGATCGTAAAATCTCTAGCCATCGAAATCGACACAAATCGACTTATTTTACTTCAACCATCAAACGTGATCGTCGTTTAACGACTCGTCTTACAATGTACTAAACTTATTTTTCGATTTAAAAAAAAACATTAAAAAATTTAACATAAAAAGTGTGCAGAATGCAAACCACAGGGTTCATCACGTTTTACATTCATCTTTCCTCGACTGCTCACGTCAAGCGCAGTGCACTTTTTTTTTTATAAAGAAAAAATTTTAAAAATAATTCCAATAAGCATTTGCAAATAAAATTATTATAGTAAATACTGTATATAAATACAAATAAATAAATAATTTTACTATTTTATAGTTTTTGTATTCATTAATTACTGACATCTTATCACAGTCCTGGGATATTTGAAAATCAAATTCCAATGTTTGGTCTTGAAAATAGTGAAAAAAAAATTATTTCTCTATGGAATGATTCAATTTCTAATTATTCCAGCAGTTGAACATACAAAAAAAGTTCATTTTAGGGGCCTTAGGGGTAAAATTAACGATTCGACTGTCATACACAAAAATCACATATTCAGAGAACTCTTAGGTACAGTGAGTCAGGAGCCTTGATAATGAATTTGAATTTGGCGGGTAAAGCTGTTATTGCTGCTCACTGGAGTTGAGATTGTCCAAAACCCACCATCTTAAACTCGACTAGTTCGTCCACGCTGCCCTAAATAGATCATTTCCCGTTCCGGTGCATCAACACATCGTTGTTTGTACACAAACCCCCTCATCCCTCATCTCTTGTCTTGTTTCGTCTAGAAAAGAGACATAAACACACAATTTTCTGGTAAATGCCAAGAGAAAGAAGATTACCAGCAGGACGATACAGACGTAAGTATAAAAAAAAAATACAAAACAAAAACAACAAATCCCAATAAAAAATCACTTACTACAGAAGTCTCATCAAACGACGGTGACCTAGAAGGCGGCATTGGATTTCTCTCTCATCAGGTACAATCAGACGGCCCAAACACGAAGAAAAAAAGACGCGCATCGGCGGCGAGCAGTCCTGCTCAAGTAAAAAAATTCAAATTTCATCATCATTCAAATTAAGCTAAATTTTTCTTTATTTTTCAAGGCCAGTCCGTCGTTACCCGACTTAGTCCCACCGCCACCACTAACGGCATACGGAGAAACGATAGTAGCGAGTAATCCTTTCGATGACACGCCACCTGCCGCCAGCATGCAACCGAAGCCACTACCCGTGACATCAGGAAAAGTAGATATGAGACAGACAAACTCACTAATATAATATTTTTATGAAATTCTTTTTAAAATCACTAGATTTATCCACCCGATCAACCGATGGTGTTCAACCCGCAAAACCCAAACGCACCGCCCATCTATCCTTGCGGAATCTGCCACAAGGAGGTGCACGACAACGATCAGGCGATTTTATGCGAAAGTGGATGTAATTTTTGGTTTCATCGCATCTGTACCGGTTTGACCGAAGCCGCTTTTCATCTTCTCACTGCCGAAGTTTACGCCGAGTGGGTTTGCGACCGATGTTTGCACATGAAGAACATCCCGCTCGTTAAATTTAAACCGTAATTTTCATTAAATCGCTTTTATTACGTGACTCATTGTATTTAAATTTTACATAATTTGGATTATTGGTTAACATAGAGATTGTTTTTGAATTTAATCCTGATAAATAATGGAAATAGTTTTCTTTTTCTATTTGAATTGTGAAATATGTAAAATCTAAATCGCCAAATAAAGTCGAAATCTGAAATTTTGAAATTTTTTTATAAATTAGAATTTAAATATAATATAAAATTAAATTAATTTTTTATGATACCTGGCTTAATATTTTTTGTTCGTTTACTTCATTTTGCACTTGTATGTGGATACTGGCGGCTAATTGCGAGGAAGAATGAAGCCAGAAATGTTGATTCCGATACGAAACTACTCCCTCCACCGCTAATATCTGTCAAAAAAGATTGAAATTTATTTTTTTAAAAATTCCTGATGACAAAAAATAAGTGAAATTACTTTTTTGGCTAATTCTGAAATTTCTTTTTGATATTTATGCGGCATTTTCAACACGAGAATCGATGCCGAGTCCTTGAGCAACGGTAATACGCTCAGGAAAATCAAACTCGAAATGAAGAGAGAACAAATCGGATCGGCTATCAACCATCCGACGTTCTCGATCAGTAAAGACGATACGATCACACCGACACTTCCCAACGTGTCGGCCAAAATGTGTGGAAATACACCTACAAGAAAAAAAATCAATTTATTTATTTATTTATTTATTTATTTATTTATTTATTAATTTGTTAATTTGTTTGTTTATCTTTTACCCTGCATGTTTGCATTATGGCCGTGGCTGTGTCCGTGTCCGTGACCGTGTGAATGTCCACCAGATCGCTGATGTTGATGTTGGTGAGAATGCGAATGATTGTGATGTGTGTCACCGTGCGAATGTCCGTGATGAAATGCGAAAATTCCTGTTAAGTTGACGATTAACCCTGCGACTGAAACTATCTAAGATGTATAAAAAAGAATTTTAAAATTAAAATTTATGATGAAATGTTAAAAATTATTTTAAAAAATACCAAAAGTCTCTCGGTTTTGATTTCGGGTGGATCGAAAAGTCGATTTAAGCCTTCGGTAAACACGAAAAAAGCGATTACGACGAGAAATAGTCCGTTTATGAAGCCAGATAGGACTTCGACACGACTATATCTGTGAAATTAAAACGTAAGTTGGTTTTTTATGTTTTTTTTAATGAAATTTTTTGTCATTTTGATGTTTACCCGTAAGAAAATGTCGGTGTCGGTTTCCATCTCGTCATTATGGATGCGTAAAGTCCCATAACGAGAGCCGAACAGTCGAACATCATGTGAAAACTATCGGATAAAAGACCCAAACTGTTGGTCCATATCCCATATGCCATTTCCACAAAGGTAAAAACCTGTTTTTTTTTTTAAATAAAAGATTTTTTTATATATTTTTCGGAGGAAATGATTTAATCACTTACTAAATTGAGGCAAAGAAAATAAAAAATTTTTCTGGAATCGGATTCATCCAGAATTTGCTTCAATGCATGTTTGATTCCTAGCAACACGGACTGCGAGGTTTTGTGCAGAGATTCCCCACTGAATGTGTATAAGGGCAAACCGGCGGTCGAATAACCGACAAATTTTCCTTTTGAGCCTGTTTTGGTTGGCACACTCAACATGCAAACGGCTGAAATTAGAAAAAATAAAATAAATATTAATTTTTTCACAAATTGCCAATTTTTTTTTAACCAATTTCCAAATATTTCCAAAATATTTAAAAAAATTCCAAAATTTTTTACGAATTTCCAAAAAGTTTTTTCAAATTTCGAAACATTTTTCACCAATTTCCAAAAATTTCCAAATATTTTCAAACAAATTTCAAAAAAATTCAATATTTTTTCACAAATGCCCACTAAAATTTGTCATAAATTTCCATTAAAAATCAAATTTTCCACACATTTTTTTTTAAAAAAAAATTCTATTAAAACTAAAAATGTATAATAAATACATTTTAAAACTTTCATGCAATTCTGAAACTCACCCGCCACAAACATAACACTACTAAAAATCAACCCAGCAGACAACTGATGTTCTTCCGGCGAGCTTGCATTAATCGTCACATCCGAATTCGGAAGATTCACGAAAAAATGAACAACAAACGCACTGATCATCAAAATAATCGTCGAATATCGCGAGAAATAATTCGGTTCCAATCGCTGGATGCACACACTATCGACGTAATAGTCGACAACGAACATAAAAACGGCGACGGCGCAAAACGACGCGATCAGCGACGTCACGGGAACCACTGTCAACTCGTAAATTAAATGTAAACAAATAACGACAGGGAGAAGCAAAGCCGCCGACACGATCGAAGATAATGCGTATAAACGTTTCGCACCGCCGATTTCCACCGATAATTTACGGGAAGCGATGTTGGACACCGTATTCAGACACATGGTCAACACGAGTAAAATTACGCCACCCTAAAAAAAAAATAATTTGAAATTAAAAAAGAAAAATTTTAAAAATATATATATTTTTTTTACTTTGTGATCGGCGAGTCCAGTGCGCGATATTATGAAGTAGAAAATATGACTGAAACCGTGATGTTGTCCTTCAGCTTTCGGAATGTTAAGATTTTTATTATTTTTTTAAAATTTCATTAAAAAATTTACTAAAATTTTATGAAAAATGAAAGGATACGGTGATCGGAAACATCAGCATCGTTGTTATCGATGTCGAATAACAAGAGACTGCATATAGCGATGAGGAAAAAAACCGTTCCTCGCGTCTAAAAAAATAACCGGTTTAAATTTTGAGTCAGTAAAAATCATAAAAATATTTCGTATTTGATTTTTTATTCTTAATTTTTACTTTCATCGGGCCGCCAGCGCCTGATAAAATGGCGGTAGCAATGGTGAAGATAGTGAAACTGCTGTGTTCGAATAACAACACGCTTCGCACCGGACCTGACAGAGTGAGTCCGAATAGCCACAAACAGTTGACGACGTTGCTGAAGAATGCATGTTGCATTATTCTCCACCACTAAAATAAATTACAAATCATTTTTATCATAAAATTTTTAATTTTTTAAGATTTTTGAATTTTATTTTTTGTAATACTTGGTCTTGTG